>JAJOON010000697.1:0-188119 GCA_029582645.1 Solanum megistacrolobum
GCAGTTATACTCGCGGAAGGGGAAGATCATCCCCAAGTTCATCAAGATCATCATACGGATCTTCATCATCTAGTACTCCAATTATACAAAAGGGAGGAATGAGTTTATATAACTTAAACTCTAGAGCACAAGAAAAAGTTTCATCATCAATACATCTGGAAGATATTCCAGAAAGTGATCCATTATATGCTAAACTACAGGAGTTTCTAACTCAAAAGCAAGGTGATTCTTTTGCTTCAATCGCCAAAGAAGAAGTTGATGATATCAAAACATATGAAAAGGTCGAAAAAAGAGAAATGATATTTCTCTTAGAAAACTCTGACATCCAAAGAAGAGAAGAACCTTGGAAGATATTCCAGAGGTTCTTAATGGGCTTTATTTCCCGGGTGAGTCATACAAAACTCGAAAGTATTATGAGACTCTACTGATAAGCACAGGTGTTGAATTTCAACATTTTTCAGGATATAATACAAGTGAGAATGTTTATAACTACTCTAAAATGATTATAAAACACGTCATTCATATTGAAGATTGGGGTATTTCCTCAATGACTGAAAGACAATTTAGTCTAAACAAAGTCATGGTAAGCTTTACCTATTGGGATTATATTCAGGCATTTAATAAAGTTCTCTGTTATAACAATGAGAGGCATAAACATACTTGGTTTATAAAAGTATGTGCCAAGATATTTGTGAATCCTATACCAAATTGGTTTTTAAACTGGTGGTCATACCACGGGCCAACAATAAAAATATTGCCCGAACCATTTCTCAAGTTATACAAAGAATGGGTCAAGGTTTCCCCAGATCTCAACAAGTTATATCATCTAGAACATATTTGTTCAATCCTCTTTTTTTTTTCTGAAATGGTGATGATAAGAGTAAAATATGATATTTTAAAAAAAATTAAAGTAAATATTTCAGTATTTTAAAATAAAATTAAAAAACTTAAAAATAACATAAAAATTGAGGCAGCAATAATTTAAAGAAAAATATAAGAAAAAAATGTTTTAAGAAATTGATTAAAATAAATAAGTATCAATATTGTTAAAAGGAGTGTCACCGTACATTTTCTATTGCATATAAATATAAAGTTTCAGAAGAAGAATGATATAAAAATTGTAAAATGACATGACAAATCAAATCATGTAAAAATATATTTTCAATTCTTATAAAGTATAATAACTAATTTCTTGAAATAAATAAATAATAAATAAAAAGGAAAAGAAGTGATTTAAAGAAATGATATAAATAACATTAATTATGAGATTAAGGAAAGAAAATATAAGATTTTAATATCATTGATGATGAAAGGAAGTAAATATAACTATTTTAAAAAATAAATAATTAAAACTACTAATAAAAGAGAGACAGAACTTTAATTAAACATAAATAAGAAAAAGTAAGATAAAATTTAATTTAAAACACATAAAAAAAAATTAAGACTAAATAAAAGAATAAGAATAAATGAATTCCATATCAAAGGAATTATAGCAATAATATGCACCACGCTTTTTCTCAACTAGGTAACTTGGCCGCGCTACGCACGATCATAAATATTATATCAAAAGTATAAATTAATTTTTTCATATTATTTGAATATAAAATAGTTTTTAGTTCAAATTCAATTAAATAGATAAAAAATTGAATTCATCTTATTATTCACATTGAACTAATTTTTAACAAATAAAATATACTATTACATGAAGGAAGAAAAAGTACTTTTTGTTATAAAATGAAGTATAAAAACTAAGATAATAAGGAAGATGAGAAATAGTATGTGTAGTATTTTCTTTCACTTGTCACTTTCTTTGTTACAAGAATAGGAGTATATATAGTTGTATTACTTGTGCCCAAAGTGTAATACATGGATATCATCTTGCCATGTATACACTTTGGGAACCAAGTATATCAAATGGCTAATTAGTATACACCACATAGCATTTTGTGTGTGTATTAATCTTACAACACTTATCATATTAGTGTGGACATTCAATTTACAACACTCCCCCTTGGATGTCTTAATAGATAATGTGCCTCGTTAAAACCTTACTAGGAAAATCCCTATGGGAAATATCCTAGTGAAGGAAAAAGAGTACACATATCTTGTAAGTTGTAATACGCATCGATAGCTACCTCATTAAAAACCTTACCAGGAAAACCCAATGGGATAAAACCTCGGCTAAGGGAAAAAGAGTGCAGCGTGTATTATACTCCCCCTGATTAAGACATCACTTAACAACTCGAAGATGACGCATTCCAATCTTTATCTTAACTTCTCAAAGGTTGAAGTGGATAATGTCTTGGTGAATACGAAGTGTTAAACATCGGCTGCATCCTTCTTTTGAAGATCATGAATAAGAAGAAGAACTTTGATGAAATATATTTTGCTCAGTCTTCTTTGATGTATCCTCCTTAGTTGAGCACACGAGGCATTGTCTTCATATAATGTTGTTGGAATATCTCTTTTCGAAAGAAGATCACACATTCTCTGGGTATGTTAATTGATCTCAACCAAATATATATTTTGAAAAACGCATAATTTGCAATCTTGTTGATGTAGACAAATTGCTCGTTCGATTTGTTAGCAGCAACAATTGAGCACTGACAAACACTTTCAGTAAAATTGACTGTCTTGTGGAAAGATTTGAAATGACAGTTTTTCCAAATGAAAATATATAACTTTCATGAGTTCAAACTTCATAATTTCCTGCAATTTCATGATCAATAAATCTTGACACAATTGGTCAGAATAATAATTTATATCGATATTTGATTCACTCTAATATCTCCATCAATAAGAGTGATGTTATATTTTGCATGCATACTAATAAAATTATTTACCATGAATAATAATAGCCGGATACATAAGTGCACCAATTGCACTATGACATGGTACTTTCTAACCATTTTAATGAGATCAAAATTGATCTTTATAATATGCGATCTTACAACCATTGGGGTACTATTCAATGGAATCACTTTATAACCTTTTAAATCCTTCGGGGATTTTCATATAATATTTACTGTCTAGCTAGACATGATAATCATTCATCATGCATATTCAAGTGTTTCATGTATAGTCAGACCGATAGAAACCTCATTGCATCCACCTTGGGAGTATACATCTCCATACAATAATGTCAGGACTTTTGCAAAAAATCTTTATTTTTCAATGCACAATTCGTACTTTATATTTTACGATTTTTCTTATCGCACAATAATTTATTTGTACCCCACTGACATTATATCTGGTATATGGACAAAATAAGTCCAAAACATCACTTTTCCAAGTGAATAGAGAAATACTTGAATTGTATTTACTTTGGCCAATCATTTATCTGTCAACTCTCGACTGATTTAATATCAAGATCCTCATCACCATTTATAATTTTGAGCGCTACATTATATTCAAGATATCGTCGACGATTATTTGATATCAATTCTAATGTGACATAACTTATCAAGCTCACTTTATTTTTCATCATTTCCAGGTACCTAAATCTTTGCCAAGGTTTTTATAAAGTGTTATTTCATGGTGCTCTTTCTAAAGCACTTGCCTCGTTATTAAGACCATTTGCTCCTTTTCTTCTTCAAGAAGTTTTATCTTTCGAATCGATTAATTTATCACGCTTCAGGCATGCCATAAATTATGTCCTTCAAGGACTTTTCATTGGAGCATTTATAACTGGATTATAACATTGGGTCAGAGATGCATCTGACAATTGACTTAAATTATCTCTTCAATGAGGATCATACCAATGATAATTCATTATGTATAACTTATTTTCCAATTTCTTATCTCCCCCTAATGTTAGAGAATCTAACATTCACCCAACCTTATTTGGGGACTCATCTTTGTGCATTCCGTAATGGTGGAGCAATGAAATAATATATTGCACATTTAAATTTCTAGATGAGTATTATTTGATTTCTGACCCTAACCAATTGTAATAGGGGAACCTTGTTGGCTTGATACGTACAAGTGTTGCTACACTTTACACATCTCATACCAAATTTCTTTTGGGAGTTTTGTTCTCATAACCAATGGTTTAGCTTTAATTGGAGGCATAAAATTTCTGCTTAAACCACTTGGATATATACCAGCATTATCAATATAATTTTATAATTTGAAATGTGCTCTTGATTTATCAATTCGAGTAAATAGCCTTTGTAAAAAAAATTAAATTGCAAGTTGATAATAAAGCACATGTGACCATAACATAGATGCATCTATATATAGTAAATGGTCCACATGACAGGTGAACGGGCCCATATTCACCTTTTTATACATTTCAAAATTTCAAGAGATACAATCTCAACCTTAGTTGGTGCAATGATAATCTTATCATGAGAACAAACAACACAAGATAATTCTTGAAGAATTTATTATTTCTTCAATATATATAACCACGTGAATTCTCTGTAATTTTCGTATCATATTTAAACCGAGATGGTCATCAACCGGCCATGCCAACTGATATTTATTTCAATAACCTTCTAGTTTATTTTGAATGTGATTCCATCATCATGCTCATACTTAGTTACCACAAACAATATGCAAATATAGATAATCTTTCACGTAAATATTTATAACCCACTTTGATGTAGTAATATGAAGATCTTAAATCTTTTCATATTTATAGTCTCAATATTTTTTTTCTTTGACTATTTCTTTGAAACTTAAAAAGTTTCTTTCGAGACTTACTACAATTCCAATATCATGAGCAATTTTATTTCTTTAGGCAGTAGCACATTAGCTCACCAAAGCACACAATTAACATTGGATACTACCACATATTTCATAACATTGTTTGTGTGGTGACATCTCATTCAAAGAGAAATTTATATTATTATTGTCATGGTCAATATCATTACAAGCAAAACTTCTAGCTCAAGATGAGTTAGGTGTGATATCAGATACCGTAGAGAATATATTTGGATTATCTTTCCAACTCCACCGAGTTTGCTCAGTTTCGAGTTCGTATGAGGGAGATATGTCCATTCGAAGTTGGGCTGTCTAGATAAGGAAAGTCAAAACCGGATTTTAGAGGGGTATTTTGGTCTTTTCCTTACCCAATCAGATTTAATTCATTTTTAGTAATATTTTAGGGGTATAATCTGATTAGTTTCAGTTTTATAATCCTAGTTTACGCCTAGGGTTTTAGTTGAGAGTTCAAGAAGAGAAAATAAGAAGAGAGAAGAGGAGAAAAGAGAAAGGATGAAGGCGTTCGTCGATGTTCTTGAGAGTTGTTGCGGATTGTCGCCATGGGTTTGATCCCTAAGAGGTATGTAAGTTTCCAAACCTTGAATTCATAACATGATCATAACCTTGAATTCATAATTCAAAATTCAAGGTAAATTTAAAAGTTATGTCCTGAGAGTTCTTCCAATCATTTAGAGAAAGTCTCTTTGAGTCCTTTTGAGGTGTCTTCTACAATTTCTAATAATTTTTTTCAAGACTCAAGTAAGTGAGCATGAGAGTTAGGAGAATGTATTCATGAGTCTACACTATCACCTAGATCTTTCATGTCATGAACCAAACTCTTGAATTCATAATTCACATTCAAGATAGAGTTAAAGAGTAGAGTCCAAGAAATTCTTTGAGTTCAATTGTTAATCCTTTGAGATCCACCATCGATTTGAGTTAAGTTTTGAGAAGTAAGTATGAGAATGAGAAGAGTCGTATACCTGAGTTCCTTATTGATATTTTGACCCTTGAGTCGAGTCGTTCATGTCCATAACTTCCGCATGAACTCCATCAATTTAGTATCCTTGAAAGGAGTAGTATCTTCAAGTCCTAAGTCTTGATTATCGAGTTCCTAACCCTTCTGAGATTATAATCCTAATCATGGGACTATTACCTATTACCTATTACCCATGAAGTCCATGAGTTGAGTTGATCATGCCCATAATTCCACATGAACATTATAAGTCGAACAATCTTGAGATGAGAAGTATCTTTGAGTCCTTGAGTTGAGTAGTTCATGCTCATAATTCCGCATGAACCCTCCGAGTTGAGCATTCTTGAAGTGGGTAGTATTATTGAAGTTCTTGAGTTCCAAATATTGTGTTCTATCTATGGTTATTGAAAACCTTGCATTGAGTCGTTCACGTCCATAATTCAGCATGAACCATATTTTAAGAAGTCTTTTACAAACGTTTCAACTTTGTTGTAAGACTTAAGTTTTGAGTTAAGCAAAGAGTAAAGAGTAAAAAGTAAAGAATTGAAGTTCATTTCTTCAAAAGTATATGGGAACTAAGTATTCCCAAAGAGATATAAAAATGTTTTCACATATAAATAAGAAAGGAAACTAAGATTTCCAAAGAGCCTTCGAGCTAGTTTTCAGAAAAAGTAATTGCTTTCTAAATGAAGCAAGAGGGGTAACTTTGATTTCCAAGATAGCCTTTGAGCTAAGCTTTTGAGCACTAATCTCAAATCACAAAAGAAGTATGTTTTTAAAACATAAGAGCTAGTATATTTTGGGAGTAGTATTGAGCACCGAATTGGGGGCGAGCATGAGTTCATATAACTCACGTCTCCATAAAACAATGTAGCCACCATGGGTAGAAAAGGGTCATACTTTTTAGATGAACCCTTTTCACAATAGACTAGTGGATCCACTTAGTAGTTCAAGTCCTATACCACGGCAATGTATAGGATGGCCCGGGCAAGGGCTAGTAACACTGTATCATCACTATAGTTCTTAAGTGATGGTTGTCGGTTAGAGAAACTCCCACAACAGTAATTACATGGTTTTTCAAGGGATTCTGCTTAGTATGAATGGGGGTATGGGACTTCATTCATGCATTGCACAAGTAGACTTTGAGAGGGAGCATGATATGTCTTTTATGAATTTATGATTTTGAGTTGACATCATGTTTTAAACAGTTTTCCTTTTCTTTATATTGCACTTGTTTTAAACTGCTTTATAATGAAATGAGTTCAGTTAAGTATTCACGAGTTGAGTATCCAGAGTTGAGTATTTCAAGTCGAGTATCATATCTTTGAAGTTGAGTATCTAATATTTGAGTCGAGTATCATATCTTTGAAGTCGAGTATCTAATCTTTGAGTTGAGTATCTTATTCTTAGGTTGAGTGAGTTGAGAAAAGGTAAGTATGTTTTTTTTTGTTTTTTTTATCAAGATTCAAGCTTATATTTATGTTTTAGAATTCCTCTTACATGCTCGTACATTCCACGCACTAAGCCATTTGTCCTGCATCTTCTCATGATGCAGACACATGTATTCAAGATCATCAACATGAGAATCGTTGATACATCCGGGAGTTCGAGTTAGCTATGGTGAGCCTCATTATTTCTGGAGGATTTCATTTACTTTTCAGTTTAGTCAGGATGTCGTGGGTCTTGTCCCAACTTCCATCTTTATCAGTTAGAGGCTTTATAGATAGTCAGTATAGTTGAAAAGTCTGTATTATTCATTTATTTTATTAAATGTTTTAAAGACTTAAGTTGCCTATTTTTGGGTGAGTTGATTTTTTTTTATTTTATTATTCAGAGTTTCCTTTTTGAGTTAAAGCTTTGTAAAGTTGAGTTTATTGAATTTTTATTCAGTTTTTAAGCTTTGTATGCTTGAGTTAGTCTTTCGCTTGTAGTCAGCCAGGATGAGGGTTCGCTTGGGGACCAGCAATGGTTCTCGAGTGCCGGTCACGTCCAGGATGTAGGCTCGGGTCGTGACATATATACACACAAACACACACACACACACACACACACACATATATATATATATATATATAGATAAGCACACATTATAAATATCTCTTCTATCTATATTATATATTACTTTAACAAAATTATTGACATATTATTATCTTTTTAATCGCGTGAAGAGTGATTAAGTTCACTAGTGTTGGTATAATTTTGATATTTTCGATGATAAAATATTGTTATATTATATGGTACATATATATTTTTTAACACAAATTTGATATATTATATGATATATATTGCGGTGTAATATAATATTAATATCTTATGTAAGACTTAACATCAAAATTGTACGAAAATCTATATAATATGCTCGTTTTTAATTACTTTAATAAACTTTCTAGATTCAAATGGTTATTTAAGTCACAACATAACAAATTAAAATATTGTCAAAAATAACCTCGATTAGTTTTAAAAAATTCAGAAAAAAATTAAAATTTGGTCCCAATAAAAGAAAAAGATATTTGCGTGAACACAATATTTAACAGGTGAGAAAACGCTACAATTAATAATTTGATTTGATTGAATAAAAAATTAAGAGAGAGAAAAATTAATATATGAAAAATAAAATATAAAAGAGAATAATTATGATTGAAAAGTCAAGTAGTAAACAATAATTATAAATCCCGTAAATATAGCACGTAACCCCTCAAAAAAGCAAATAAATCGGATGTTGAAGTCTATTTTAAAAAATTATAAAATTGAATATATGGACAAAAAAATAAATAAAAGAGTATAATTATGGTTGGAAAATCAAAAAGTAAACAGTAATTATCAAACCATAAATTTAGTGCATAACTCCCCCAAAAAAGGAAATAAATCGGATACTAGAATAATTTTTTTTAAAAATAAAAAATTCAATATGTAGGCAAAAAAATAATATAAAAGAGTATAATTATGGTTGAAAAGCCAAAAAGTAAACAATAATTATCAATCGCATAAGTTTAGCAGACAATCCCCCAAAAAAGGAAATAAATCATAAAATAAAATATATAAATAAAAAAAATCAAAATTAAATATTTTGATAATGTAAAAGAGTATAATTATGGTTGGAAAGCCAAAAAGTAAACAATAATTAGCAATCTCATAAATTTAGAACATAACCCCCCAAAAAGGAAAAAAATCGGAAAATAAAATATATAAATAAAAAAAGCGAAAATGAAATATTTTGATGATATAAAAGAGTATAATTATAGTTGGTAACCCAAAAAGTAAACAATACTTATCAATCCCATCAGTTTAGCACATACCCCCCCCCCCTCCCCCCCAAAAAATAAAAAAAAAATCAGAAAATAATTTATATAAATAAAAAACTGAAAATTAAATATTTTTTAATGTTTGTAATTAAAAACCCAATTTTGTAAATAAAAAAGAATATATACATATATTTTTAATGAAGTTCTTAAATAGTATATTCTTGTAATTTTCTCTATTTTTTATTTTTATTATTTTAAATTCTTTTTGATTTTTTATTATTCTAATATTTTCTACAATTTTTTTTTTTATATTATTGATATTTCATTTCTTTCTTATTGTCAACCTTTACTTGTGATTCCATGCAATTTTTAGTATTATCTAAAAAAAGTCATTAGTATAATTTAGTTAATATTCTAATTTTTAAATCATCTTTTTTAAAAAAAAAAATCAAATTTATGTATGTTATGTTGAAATTTGACATAAGAGTATTATGTTAAATATTTTGCTTTGAATTTAGAATTTATCTTATATTTTCAATTTCATTTGTTTTAGGAATATTGACTCGATTTTTTACATTGCAAGCTATTTTCTTAAGTTAAGACTCGATAGATTATCTTTTTGTCAAATGTTTTATAATTTTATGACAGCATATTTATAATATTAATCTTTTTGTCAAATATGCAATTCATGATGTTCATAGAAATTCCGTACGTTTAGTTTTTATGATTAATTTAATTAAAATATACTAAATCAAAAAATATAAATCAATTATTTTTTATAATATTAGTTAATAACATATGTTTATTAATTAATATATATTTAAAAGATAATATATATCTTAAATATTCATTTTAATATCATTTATAAAGGCCCTTATTTGTCTAATATAAAATTTTAATTTTAAATAGTTCATTTTATTTTTAAAATTAAATATAATATAACCTTATGATTACACTAGTGCAACCAAATAATTCACTTGTAATTACTGTGACAAACAAACATGTCAGTGTAGTTACTAGGTTGTGTAATTACTAGGCTAGTAATTACTACCCTATTAGTTATACCAATTCCAATTACATGATGACTTTCCAAACATACCTTAGGTGACCTAATGAAAACTCTTTGAATCTCAATTATTCCAGCATCAACTAACTAGTGTAAGTAGTTATCTGAACCCCCTTGTGTCCCTAGATCCGCCCTGATTGTTTAAGTCACAAATTAATAGCAAACTTAGGGGTCGTTTGGTTGAGAACAAGTTATCCCAGGATAA
This sequence comes from Solanum megistacrolobum, assembly GCA_029582645.1. Classification (NCBI taxonomy): domain Eukaryota; kingdom Viridiplantae; phylum Streptophyta; class Magnoliopsida; order Solanales; family Solanaceae; genus Solanum; species Solanum megistacrolobum. Next base: position 10,197 of record JAJOON010000697.1, read on the forward strand.
GTTATCCTGGGGTTAGCTATCCTGGGATAACTTATCCCACCATGTATATGGGATAACTTATCCCATCACTATGATATAAATGGTGGGATAAGTTATCCCAAACATGACAAACAAACAAGAGACAAAAACTTTGTCCCATTACTATTTTCTTATCCCATCATTATTACATGTTTGAAGCACTCAAAGTCTTGAAAAATTGGAATATGTTTCTTTTTTGAAAACTTTATTTATACTATGTGTCACTTAAAAGGTAATTAAATGTGACTATTCATAATAAGTGAAAGTAGTAACCTCTATATTTAAGAAAAATAACTTTCTACAAGAGATTAAATGCACTAATGATATAAAGAAAATACTTGAGCTGTCATTATAGACTCAGGGCCACACACCACATGACATTCAACAAAACACTACTTACAATATCAGACCCTTACCCTACCCTTTCCTAATTACTCTACCAAATGGTTATAAGGTAAAAGTGACTGAGATGGGGATATACTTAAATCCTTCACTGTCTTTGTGGAAAGTATTATTTGTGTCTAGTTTCAAGTTCAACTTAATATCTATACATTGTCTAGCTTTACATAAAAAAGGAGTTCTTAGTTTCAACAACTCTTCTTGTTTGACGCAAGACCCTTCACTAAAGAGTCCTCTAGAGATTGGTACATCCAGGGGCAGCTCAACGTAATCGGAGGCCTAAAGCGAAATCTTAATTAGAGGCCTAAAATCTAAATAAACTTCACATGCATTTATTTAAAATTTATTTTTCTTACATTTTTAAATGCAAAGTATTACTTAATATATATATATATATATATATATATATAAATGATTTATTCGATTTCTTTTACAATTACTAGTTTTAAATAAGGTTTTATTAATTAAATGCTAAAAAATATTATTTTACTCGGGCAATCATTATATGAATTGTTGACATAGTTCTACAAGTAATAAATTGACAAATTTCAAAAAAATATAAGAGTTAGAACCATAGCTTTGATGAAGTTGATAATTTGGTTACCCCACATTTTACTATGGTTGTTGTAATGCTTGAAAATCTAAAAAGAAATAGAAAAAGAATTTACAATTCAATTTGTTCAAAACTTTTCAACTATTAATTGATATTTTTGACAGAATATTACTCTAACTTATCAACAATTTAAAGAAGAGAGTGTAAAAGGAGTTAAAAAGAAAATAATGTGAGTATTAGTAGAGAGAGTGTAAGAAAATAAAACAATATTTTCTTGATTTCTTCTATTTGAATGGGGTTGAAGAGAATAAAATAATAATTTTAAATATATACTTTTTATCATAAATAATCAACGTTTTTTCTATAAAAAATTAACACATAGTGGGGTAACAATTCAGGACACAACCGTATCATCTCTAGTTGTAGAAGTTAAATCACGGCAACAAGAGGATCCTAGCTTAGAGCAGCTTAGAGCCAAGGCTCAAAATCAACGGACTTTAGCATTTGATATAGCAGGAGATGGAGTCCTTAGAAGTAGTGGTCGATTGTGTGTTCCGAATGTTGCAAGGCTTCGACATCGGATTATGGAAGAGGCACATCATTCCTGTTATTCTATTCACCCTAGTTCGATGAAGATGTACCATGATATTAAGGAGATATATTGATGGCACGGGATGAAGAAAGACGTTGTTGAGTTTGTTGCACAGTGTCCTAATTGCCAACAGGTGAATGTTGAGCTCCAAAAGCCCGCTGGGCTAGTTCAGGAGATAGCCATTCCTTTGTGGAAGTGGGAAGCAATTAATATGGATTTTATTACAGGGTTACCTCAATCGCGTCGCAAGTTTGACTCTATTTGGGTAATTGTTGATAGACTAACCAAATCAACCCACTTCTTACCAGTCAGGGCTACTTTTACGGGCGAAGACTATGCAAGGCTCTATATTAGAGAGATTGTTAGGCTACACGGTGTCCCAGTATCTATTATCTCTGATAGAGGAGCACAATTTACCGCCAACTTCTGGAAGTCCTTCCAGAAAGAACTGGGGACACATGTTAATCTTAGTACAACCTTTCACCCTCAGACAGATGGCCAAGCTGAGCGTACAATTTTGACACTCGAGGATATGTTACGGGCGTGCGCGCTAGACTTCAAGGGAAGTTGGGAATACCATTTGCCTCTTATTGAGTTCGCATACAATAATAGTTATCATTCCAGCATCGGGATGGCACCTTATGAGGCTTTGTATGGGTGAAAATGTAGGTCCCCCATTGGATGGTTCGAGGTAGGTGAGTCAGGGTTGACTGGACCCGACTTAGTACAGTAGACAGTGGAGTAGGTTAAGCTCATTCGGGAGAGGTTGGTAACAGGTCAAAGGCGACAGAAGTCATACTCAGATGTGCGACGAAGGGACTTAGAATTTTGTGTTGATGACTGTGTAGTCTTAAAAGTCTCACCTATGAAGGGTGTTATGAGATTTGGCAAAAAAGGCAAGCTTAGTCCAAGATTTATTGGACCATATCAGATCCTTCGAAGGGTAGGAAAAGTGGCTTATGAGTTAGAATTGCCTTCAGGGCTAGAATTTGTTCATCCATTTTTCCATGTATCGATGCTACGAAAGTGCGTAGGAGACCTTTATCAGGTTGTCCCAGTTGAGGATGCTCAGATCACAGAGGATTTGTCCTACAAGGAAACTCCAATTTCCATATTAGATCGATAGGTCCGTAAATTGAGGACCAAAGAGGTGGATTCGGTTAAAGTATTGTGGAGAAACAAGAATAGGGAAGAGGTGACCTGGGAAGCCGAGGATGACATGAGGTCCAAATATCCTCACTTGTTTCATACCCTAGGGTGATGGCATATCAGTTTATATTGGTGCAGTAGGGTAAGATACCTATAATTTTTTTTATATTATTGCTTCTTATTATGGTTGTCGTCGTTGCATTTTTGCTCGCACTGTTATTGCGGAGCTATATTGCTTAGCTATTTATGTCGTCCTGTGAGACGCCTAGGTTAAAAATTTATGCGTTTCAGGTTTTGGATAGTCACATTCACAAAAGATAGTTTGTCTAAACTTTGGCAACTCCTAAGGACATAACCGTGTGACTCAGATTTTTCATTCAAGGACGAATGTTTGTAAGGGAGGAAGGATGCAACACCTCGACTTTTCTAAACGTCTAAATTAATTTGTACATTCGTGGAAAGACAAAAAGGGTGAGTAATATATTAAAAATGATGTGATATGTCATATTTTAAGTGTTCAAGGATTGTATCTCAAGTTTTGAAGTAAGGTAAGTAGCAAAATAAAAGTGGGCGAAAGTTATCGTAAGTTCCTTTTTAAAGATTTCTCTGAAATTTTGGGTCAAATATTTTGGAAGTTTTCTCCCAATCTATAACGAGTTATGGGTCCCACGACCCATTAAATCAAAGTTCTACGAGTCTAGTTTCCAGCGCATCAAACAGTTTGTTCATACGACTTCAGAATAGAGAGATATTCACGTTTTTGCGAGACTGCGCAAACAGGCACGTGAGGTGGTCCCCTAAGTCGGTGGAAGCTTATAAGATAGCTTCTTCTTCATTCCAAATCGTGAGAAACCCACTAAAATCAGAGAAATACTCTTCAAATCAACCTTGTGTGTTTATGATCTCTTCTTGGCCTTTTATCGAAAATTGCCCTACGTCGCGAGGTTGTCGTTTTGGTATAATTTTAACAGTGAATTGAGCGGTGTAGCTCCGTGAAGGTTATGGAATCATGGTTTTTTTTAGTGGAGTGATTGTATTCAAGTGTTTTAGTCATTTAAAGAAAGGTAGGAATCACCTTTTATCAGTTTACGGATACCTTAGGTCTTGGATTGTAGTTTATGATAGGGATCCGTATCGATTGTCGAATTGTCGTAGTAATTTTAATCCTTAATTACTGATTGATTTTACCTTTTTCTTTAGTGTTGTAGTGGTGTGGATAGAGGTGTTTTGAGCATAAATTATAAAGGAAAAGGTATGTTAAGTCTACTCCCTTCGTTCGGCATATTTCCTTAGAGCTTGGGAGTGATATAATATAGTAGTTAATGTTAGTTATGTTGTAGATGTAATTATGAGTGGTTGGCTAATTGAGTGGTTATAAACCCTCATTTTAGGGACTCATAATCTGTTCAGAACAACCCTAAGTTAGGAACGACTTGGACATTACTCATATATATTGTTTATAGCTAAATTGCTCATCTTCAGCCTATTTAATTGTTTGTTGTCCCCCTTGGGGCTATTGTGGTTAGCTGTTGAGCTATGAACTGCCTATGGGGACTATGATGTTGTCTAATAGGACTATGTTATTGCCAAAGAGGGCTATGTGTTGCCCACAGGGCTATATTGATGCCAAAGAGTGTTATGTGTTGCTTACGGGGCTATTTTGATGCCAAAAAAGGCTATGTATTGCCTACAGGGCTATGTGATGCAAAAGAGGGCTACGTGCAGACCACAGAGCTATGATGTTGCCTAAGAGGGCTATGCGCTGCCTACGGGGCTATATCGTTGCCAAAAAGAGCTATGTGACTTCTTACAAAGACAAGGGACTACCGATAAGGTTATGTAGATTGATTTGGCACCTTTTGGGCTTATGGGGGCCTAAGTAGGTGGTATGTTGTTTGTACCTACCGAGCTTATGGGGGCTTGGTTAGGTTGATGTTTGATCATTATTGTATTTTATTAGATTCAGTAGTGGGTTGGTATGCTTATCTAAATTTGATTTCCTTACCTGATTGCTTTTGGTAGATTATGATACTTGCTCATTTAGTCTACAACCTTTCATACTCTGTACATTATTTTGTATTGAAGCCCCATTGCCTGGGGGCGCTGCATTCATGCATGCAGGTCCTGACAGACGACCGATTAGACCTTTTCAGTAGCAGGATTGACTTCTATTCGGTTGGCTAACCCCTTTCCTCTGGAGCTGCCAGAATTTGGAGGTTTGTTAGCATTTGTTGTGTATATTTTTATGGGTAGGCTGGGGTCCTGTCCTGCCAATCTTTACTACTCTTTGAGGCTTGCATATTAGTGTGTAGGGTGTAGAGATAGGTTATGGCCATGCTGGCCTAGTTTTATTGGTTTGTTGAAGCTTGTGGGCTATTTGATGTATTGTCTTGATATATACCTACTTCCAGTTTTTGTATAGATATCATGGTGGCCTCAACGGTCCAGCCAGGACTTCTGTGCTAGTTGGATATTTCTTTATATGAACTCTTGGGAGTAGCTGTTTCTTTTATATATATGTTGACCGGGGCCTTACCGGCCGATGGCTTAGTTTTAAGCCAGGATATACTAGTTTGTTTTCTTGATTGCGTGTGTCTGTCATGCGCTATTAGCAAATGGTTCAGCAGGGTCGGCTCGGGCCTGAGTATTGGCATTAGGAGCCAGTTGTGCCTCTTAAGTTTGGGGTGTAACAGTTTGTGTCCATTTGATATAGTCTCTTCTCACAAGACACAAACTTAAGATTTGGCAAACAAAGTTTTGAATTTTTGAAAATTTTGTAAGCTCGAAAAGAAGAAGTCATTAAAGAAAGAACACTGTTCATGCTCAACAAAGGGACCTGATGGAGTGCTAAAGTGTCTTTATAGTTCTTTTGAGCTTTGGGTCTTATGTGCTTATATTGTAAATCAACTCCTAAGTTATATAGTATGGTAGATCGGTTGCTTGTCTAAGTCTTTAGTTGATTCGTATTAACTAGAGTTGGTCGAATGATCTACGTTTTAGTCAAGCCTTGTTACATCATTGTTTTGATATTGTCTTGGGTAGAGTTTCCTAAGAGTGTCAAGTAGAGTTAGTTGATGTGTGGTGCAGTAGATTTGCTGCTTGTTTAGCTCTTGTCATCGAGATTAGAGTTGGTGGCTAGAATTAGCCTTGTTGGGTTCTTAAAGTCTAGATAAACTAAATTTAGTTGGTTTAGTGGGCAATAGAGTTATTTCCTAAGTTCCTTTGTAGTAGAGTTGCCACAGTAAGGGGGAAGGGATGAAAGAGTTTTAATTCCTAGGTTGCAAGAGTTTGTAATCTAAAACTTTGCTTTGTTGGAGTGAAATGGAGTTTTGGTTGAAATCTTGTGAGTACAAGTCGTGGTTTTCATCGCCCTTGAGTAAGGGGGTTTCCTCGTAAAATTATTGTGCCTGATTTACTTTGAGCTATTTATTATCTGCACTATTATTCTGTCAGGTGACCTAGTCCAGTGATCACAGGTGGACACATCCATTCTAGCAATTGGTATCAGAGCTAGGGCTCTCTATCTAGTTGATACCAAGAGAGAGATTCATGTGAAGAATGGCGACTCCACTAAACTTGCAAAAAGGTCAATCTCCTACAGGGTCACCTCTTTTTGATGGTCTGTTCTATAGATGGTGAAATATTCGAATGAGTGACTATCTCATAGCTAAGGACATTGAGGTATGGAATGTTATTTGTGAAGGTCCATATGTTCCAACAATGGAAGTAAAAGATGGAGATGTCACAAGACTCGTTCCTAAAACTCGATAGCAATATTATGACTCCGATAAGAAAAGTGGAGAAAAATCACAAAGCAAAGACGCTATTAATGTGTGGCATTGGAGTAAATGAATATGATATGATTTTGTCTTGTGAATCGGCCAAGAAATCTGGTATCAGTTGAGAACAGTGTACGAGGTTACTGAGGAAACAAAGAAACCTAAGCTAGATCTCTTCACTAATCAATTGGAAAGTTTCACCATAAAAGAAGGTGAATCTATTCATGAAATGCATACTAGATTCTCCACCTATAAAAATGAGCTTATGTTCCTGGAAGAACCTGTTCCTGCGTGTAAGCAGGTTTCAAAGATACTAGAAATTCTTCCCAGATCTTGGACAAATGAATTTGTGATTGGCGATGAGACAAAGGACCTGAAGTAGTGACTCTAGATGCACTATTTGAACATTTTCAAGTTCATGAGATGCACATAAAAAAGGATGGTCTCATTCTCAAAGGCAAAGACAAAAGGTCGGATCCGATTAATGAGGTCGTTCGGAAGAAATATGCAAAAAGGGACAAATCACTTGCTCTCAAGGTGTGACAAAGTAAAATCCCTGAAATAAATGAAAACATGAGCTATTTCACTTGAAGATTTAAAGAACTCAAGAGGAAACGTGGAGGTTTCATGAAGAAAGGAAATATTTACAAGGCTTTAACCTCAAATAACTTGTGTTACAAGTGTGGTAAACCAGGTTACTTCATTAGAAATTGTTCTATGCACAAGGGTCAGTACAAGGAATATGTCAAGTTTGGAGGATACAAGGACAAAATAAGGGACCAGGTCCTTGAAAAGTCAAGTAGAAGAGCAATTGTTGATCATATGGTGAAGAAAGCTCTGACCGTCTGGGAAAATACCTCAAGTGATTCAGATGATTCTGAACACTCTGATGATGCTTCCATGATTTTCGTAAATGATTACGAAGAAATTTTTGACGTGTTCTTTCATGGCAAAGTCAGATGATGAACATGATAATGAAGAGGTAACCCTATCATACTTCAAGCAAAACTTGAATATCTTTTCAATTAGTAAATTGAGAAAGCTAGATGTTGTACTAATTGATTTGATCAGTGAGCTAACGATAGAGAATGATCATATGAACAATAGCTTAGACATTTCTCAAGATGGAAAAACTTCTCTAGTTATCCAAATATCTGATATTGAAAAACAATGGTTGTTCTAGAAGCTGAAAATCTAGATTTGAAGGAAAAGATAAAAAATGGTGACTATTACAGTTTCTAAAGGAAAGAATAAGGCCAGCAACCTGCAGCATGAGCCTGAAAATAAGTTGCGCACTGCTAAAATGAAGATGAAATTGTCTCTAGAAACAAATCTTGTGTTGGAGAGGGACCTGGTTCATGTAAAAGAGGAACTGAACAAATCCCTAAAGTGGACCACTTCCTCTAAAATGCTTACAAATTTAATTAGTCAGGGTAACAACATTAGAAGAGGGTTGGGTTGTGAGAAGATAGATCCCCCATACACTCCTCACAACAAAAATATTTTTGTTCCTGATAATTTGTTATGTGTGCATTGTGGTCGAAATGGACATTTTAAGAAAGATTATCCTATCTGGGGAAAAACATGACGGAAGTTCTTCAAACTATTCCAAACAGAGGAACATGCAGAAGAAGGGACCTGGCTGTGCTTCTAGTCCTATGTTGAAGAAAATCAGTCTGGCTCACTGGACAAAGAATTTTCTTTTCACTCCTTTATCTGCTTACCAGTAACTTCGACTAAAGTGGGTTCCCAAGGCTAACAAGTGATATGGTATGTAGGTGAGAGGAAGTAGCACCAGTCAGTGTTGGTTCATGGATAGCAGATGCTCAAAGCACGTGACTTGGAAAACTAAAAACTTCCTCTCTCTCAAGGCACTTCAAGGTGGAGGTGTCTCATTTGGCGATGGCAAGAAAGGGTATATTCTTGGTGTAGGCACGTTTGGGAAGTTTGTGGAACACACCATTGAGGATGTGTACTATATCAATGGTTGAGGTACAATATTTCAAGTGTTTCATAGATTTGTGATGAACGAAATGAAGTTAGGTTTTTATCAGATAAATGTGTTGTCACAAACTTTTTTCTCTCGGGTGATGATTTTGACAAAAAAGAGATGCAAGAACATGTATATTGCTGACCTGAACACTGCTTGTAGTAACATTCTCACTTGCCTTAGTGCTTAAGGTGAGAATACTGATCAATGACTTAGGAGACTTGGCCATGTGAGGGCTTCTCTACTGAACAAACTTGTGTCAATGGACCAGGTATGTAGTCTTCCAAAGATAAAATTTGCAGATGACAATGTTTGTGATGTTTGTGTTAAGGGGAAGCAAACCATCTCATCAAACCTCTTGAGTTGCTCCATATAGATCTCTATGGCCTAGTAAAGATTCAGTGCAGAGAAGAAAGGAAACATATTCTTCTAATCGTGGATGACTTCTTAAGGTTCACTTGGACTATGTTTCTATGCGACTGACATGTGTCTGATCATGCCAATCCTCATAAAAACTACTTATGAACTGCTCAACAATAGAAAGCCTGAATTGAGTTATCTAAAGACTTTTGGTTGTAAATCTTTGGTTCTAAACAATGATTGGGATGATATTGGGATGTTTGATCCTAATAATGATGAAAGATTATTTGTTGGATATTCTTCCTCTAGCAAGGCTTATTGAGTGTATAAATAAAATAAAAAAATGTGTACATTGAAGAAAGTGTTCATGTGATTTTTGATGAGTTTGAAAGAATTGAGAAGTTGCAAAACAAAGAAGATTCTGAGATTGAAGAGCTGCTTCAGATTCATAGAGACGGTCTAAATGGTGAACTTTCTAAAGAACATCCTCCTCAGAAATCCAGCAACCCTAAAGAAGATGATGCAGATGATGAACCTGACGAGGGACGTGGTCTGGTAGACAATACTTAACAAAGATGATGCAGTTCAAACTAATAATATAGATTTTGAAGGTGAGAAGGAAGAAACTGATCAAGCTCAGCAGCTGGCAAGTAACAAAAAGTTGCATCAATTAGAAAGGCAAAGTATGACACTTGGTTCCCAAACAAGCTGATATATTGTCCGAATTCCTTTTCAACAATGGCTTCAAAAGAGGTAAAATTGACAAAACCCTCTTTTTGAAATCACAAGGAAAGGAATTGCTGATAATTCAAGTATATATTGATGATGTCATCTTTGGAGCAACCTTTTGAGTTTTTGTGTGAAGAGTTTGCCGCACTCATGGGTAGTGAGTTCTAAATGAGCATGATGGGAGATTTATTCTTGGAGTTGCAAATCAACCAAACTTCTAAAGGTAACTTTGTTTGTCAAGAAAAGTACAAGAAGTTACTGAAGAGGTATCTCATTATGGATGCCAAGACAATTGATACTCCCAAGGGGACCAACTCAAAGCTAGTTGCTGATTGATCTGGTCTAGATTTAAATGATACAAGTGTTGGAATTTATGCAAGTTTCCAAGCTTGTCCAAAGGAATCACATTTGAAGGCTATTAAGAGAATATTAAGACATTTGAAGAAGACAGGGACCTGGTTCTATTCTGTCCATCATGAGACTTTTTTGATTTAGAGAATATTGTGATGTTTATTATCCTGGGTATCAAGTTGATAGAAAGAGTACCTCACAAATTGGTTATTTTCTGGGCTCATATCTCATTTCATGGGGAACTAAAAATCAAGAGTAGGTTTCTCTTTCAACAACTAAGGTTGAGTATGTATCAAATGCAGCTTGGTGTGCTCACCTCATGTAGATCAAACAACAACTTGAAACTTGACTGAATGGACCTGGCAGAGATAATCAAATTGAATATTGGGGATGCTGAAACTTGACTGAATGGATCCTGCCTGAAGCAATCAACCCTATTATGACTAGCAAATGTAGCAGGTATCTTTTTTTTCCAATTATGTATGCTTTAGCAAATTCAGTATTATACGTTTTGTAGGTATACACATAGTAGACTTGTTGAAGGAAAAGGGAGATTAGGACAACTCCAGAGAATTACATTCAATCTACAAAGAGGGACCTAGTCCATTCTCGAAGGTTAGCAATCTTAGCATTGCATTTTGAATTATGCATGAGAACCGTTGCCATTGCCACGTGTCTATCATCCAGGTATCTGACTGATGTCCCATCATTTGAATACCAAATGACACCTCCTTTAACCTGATACACCCTTTCACTTCCTTTATACTCCATATGTCTTTCAATCTCCTCAGAGAATTCAAATCCCCTTCCAAAATCAGAAATTTTCAAAACCATCTTTTCTCCTCTCTCAAAAAACACTTCAAAATGTCGAAACCTTTTATTCATACTGGAGAATTTTCTGATGAAGAAATTCTTGAGTGTGAAGAGGGACTAGGTTCCACAAACAAAAAGAAAAAGGTGGAAAAGATGATGTCCAAAAAGAAAAGGGATGGTATTCTGAGAACTCAAAGTATTGCAAATGGGAGGGTGTCTGACTTTGAAATGAAAAACAAAATCGGGCATGAGAAGTCTGGTTGATGTCGTAGAGATTCAGAGTTGGACCCATTGGTTTTAATGTCACATATGTTGTACAAGTCAAAAGTGAGGGACTTCTATCACAACATAGCTATTACATGTGACGGAAGGCTAAATACTCATGTAGGCAACTATCTCTTCCATCTGAATGAGGAAATTTTGGGAGACATTCTGAATATACCTAGGGAAGGGACCAAGTTGGATGTTGGAGGATTCGTTTCACAATATTTTGTTTAGGAAATCAGTAAACTCCTATATCTCAGGGATGTAGGTATTCCAAAGAAGTATCTTAAAAAGGAATATCCAAATCTCCTTGAGTTTGTCATTAAGGTGTTGTTGCCTAGTTAAAAAAAAAGGGTCCTCGACTGTTTGAGTTTATCAATCTTTCTGTCATAATGCGAGAATACATGCACACGATCATATCTGCTAAGGATGGTAAATATGGCATGAGATATGCGTATCTTTTGACTTAGGATGTGAATGTGTAGAACGGAAGATAGGGAACAAGAGTAATGTGTCTAATCTGTCAGTGGACTACTCTTACTAACATGGATACTAAAATAGTTTGTTTGAAGACTTATCTTCTGAAAGCATAATCAGAGGGACCAGGTTTAGAAGAACTGGCAGGCCTGAAGGTTCAACATAAAGCTCCGGCAACAAAGAATGTGAACTTCAAGAGAGACTTCTCAGAAACCATGTTGAGGCAAGTGCTCTCCTAATCTTACTCTTTCAATCCGTTATTCCTAAGCCCTACCATCTTCCTAAATTCCTTTGTCAATCCTCGTTCCTCCTTTTTCTATCGAAACTCAGTGGGTATTGTCTTGGTTCTCATTCATAATAATACTTGCACTTTACTTTGATTGTTGATCTTTTATTTATGAATGAAAAAAGGCCTTGCTTCTACTGACTTGTTGATACGCTCAAATTACACTTCCCTAAAGAAGTATAAGCGGTCGTCGTCAAATAAAGAACCCAACTTGTAGGTTGGGGTCAATCCCACGAGGAATATGGTTCATACTTAAACTTAACTTACAATTACTTCCATTTAGTCAAACTATTTTTGAAACAAGTAATCAAAGGGTGGGGGGTTTGTAAGCAAATAACCGATTGTTATTAAGTAACAAGTGAGCAGGATTCAAACCTTGAGTTATCAATAAGAGAGAGAAACTATGGTGTATGTGTTCCCCATAAGCTCTTAACGCGTTAATCCTAATAATAGTAATCCTTTCCTAGTGTTTTACTAGCAAAGTTGGTAAGATAGGACGCGCTAACCCTTACCTTTACCTCAGATTAGACGTCATATCAATGTATGGCTTAGTTTTCACCCTCGCACCAATTGACATTAGACTATTAGATAGTATCACACTAAATCTCTGTTGATAATTCTTTTCTTATTAACTACCTCCTTGGTCTGGAAAATAGCAACAAGGTGAGTTATAATGCGTGCACTCGTTAAAAAGACTTCTAAGCGAAAGAATTACCAATACATGCATCAACACTATTCAAGAATTACTTAATTATTATGCATACGTTGTTAATTGCTTAGGGTTCCCACAACCCTAGTTGTGGATTTAGTTACTCATGCTTGGAAGAACATAATTCATATTTTGATAAAGAGAATTCATGAACTTACGTTTAGAGTAGAAGAAACCCGAAATCTCCAATTGAATTTCAAAGCAAAAATCTTTATAAACCCAAATCCGGAAATCATATTGCTAAAGTTTCAAGTTAATTCCCAAAGAAAATATCAAGAACTAAAAGTAAACAATAATGTCTAACCCCCAAAAATAAGGTGTACATACCCTTTTTATAGAAAAACATGTCCTAAACAAAAGGAAACAAAATAAGGAAATAAACTTCTAGGACTCAACTTTGATTGATGACTCGACCTACGGACTGTGGGTCGACCTATGGTCCGCAGGTCCCCTCCGTTGGTGAACACTTAGAACTTTTCTGCAATACCTAGAACCATCATTCTCTGATCATCATCAACGGACGTGTAGGACGGACCGTAGTCTTCTTCCGTGGCTCCACACTTAGGATTTTCATCGTGTAGTGGAACATCAACTCTCAGAAAACCTTCGATGGATGTGTAAGACGACCCGTAGGTCGACCTACGCTCCGTGGATCTCTTCGTAGTTCCACACTTGGCCACACTTCGTTGATGCTCTATCTACGCTTACCCATCAACAGACCGTCACAGGACTTACGGTCCATAGGTCACTCCGTGGGTGGCCACTTCTGTAGAATTTCAGCTGTCATTTCAGTCAACCGCGTCCAAGCCTATTTCCTGCAAACATAACACATAAAACATTATTTCCAATACAAAATGGCCCTAGACACACATAACTCTTAAGTGAAATGCATCAAAAATACCGTAAACTCACGGTATATCAACACCTTCAACTTAAAGATGTTGTTTATCCTCAAGCGACACACTAAAACTCTAAACGACACTTGTGTAGAAGCAAACATACAAACTCAAGCAATCACATGGCCATTTCAATCCATTCTATTTTGTCATTTCAAACCCTTTTCTCTTAGACTCAGCAAACCAACTCCTACGGATCAAAACATGACATAAATCGACCAACAAACACCACAACATACACCATTCACAATCACCAAGGTATCAATTCTCCAACAATGTAACTAGTGACCTCACTTCAAAATAAGTCCTTTTTCACTCACAAAAGATATGACTTTCAAGTTTTTTAGGATTCGTGCAACAGTCACTCTCAGAAGTGACTTCAAGTACAGTTAGTGCTCAATACCATAGGCTTGCCCTTATTTTCACTGCGTAGACTCTCCAAACTAGTTTATAGGATCACTATAGGACTTTCTTAGCTTGTAACATAGGCTCAGGGTCAGGTGTGGTACATTTGGGTACTTTTTAGTGACTTTCTGCCCTCCTTGACATTACATTGGCTTTTTACCTCTTTTCTCAACCTATTTTTGACATCCTTTCATTTTTCTTTCTTTCCCTTGTCTCTTTTCAACACAGATGTGACTTTTGACTTTGTGGCTCTTATTTTCACTTTCTTTTTTTCTTTCACTTTATTTTTCTTTATTTCTTTCAGCACTTTTGTTTATCATTTTTTCTTTCTGCACAAAGTCACATATTTTTCTTTTTCAGTTTCCCATTTCAACACAACTTTTTTCATCCCTTTTTTTTCTTTAAGTTTCCTTTTTCACAGCCACCCTCAACTTATGTGTTTAGTATGAGTCGAGGTGCACAATATCCGATATCGGACCAAGACCAAGATCAAGATCAAGGTAACTTTTTGAATTAGCCATCCTCAACTTAGTCTTTTGGCCTAAGTCAAGGTGCACATGTCCAAGGAGGGACCGAGGACAAGACAATTAATTTAGGGAAAGTGAGTTAGGAGAAATGGTCTATCTTAGGCTCAAACATTTGGATCAAAGGGAACATTGATTTCATTTGGTTGGATCATTTTAGATTTAAGTGGACTAATTTGAAAAAGGGCCTATGATCACTTCCCAACTTCTAGCCTAGATTATCTTAGCAGGACCAATGGGGCAAGTTCTAGATTGGCACATACTGTCAGAACATTCAACTTTTCTCACACACTCTTGACATATTGTTTCATTATCAGATTATCAGATTACCCAGTTCAAGTTTTAGCTTAAGTCATGAAGTCAAATAAGTTCTTATCATGTCACATTGAGATCCAACACATTCGAGTTATCAAGCCTACAGATCTAACACATTTCATCATTTTTGGACAGGGATAATTTTTTTCATGTTTCTTTTCCATTATGCATTCATTTTTCTACTTAGTCCTACACATACATTCCTAAACATGCCGGTTCAACGGAAATTAAAATAGTCTCTTGGGGATTAACACAGGTAAGAAAACCCCAAGAGAGGATTATGAGTTGGGTTACTCAGACTTCACCCTATCACTCGCAATCCATTTACCCCACCCCAACAAAATAAAGTGCAATTGTCCCCAATGCATAAAAAATATAAAAAGTAAAGTATCAGGTGAAGAAAACCTTTGGCACATATGTGCCGAAGACTACTCAAGAAGCAGGTGGGTCCAATTTCCCGGAGCCCGCTGGATCAACACAAGAATACCATCAGTAGTGCTCCCATCTACCATCTCATCACCCTCAGTAGTGCTCTTATCAACTCTCACAACACCATCAGTATTTCTCACACCCTAGATGGGCAACACCTATCTCCTTGGCCCACTGTTGTCTAAGCTCCTTATCAACTATGGATGCCTTCTGAGCCTCCTCAATCTGCTGTCGCTCCTTCTTCCTTAATCTCTGGGCCTCAACATCATCAGATGTACGACCGTAGCGGGGGCGCTTCCCAGCAGCACGGGAAGAGTCTAGTGGCGGTATCGCTGAATAGGGCTGTCATCACCACCTTATTAACCAGTGCCGGAGGGGCAGACTCCGGCTCAGTCTTTGGGGGAGACAAGAGTGTATCAATATCAACACGGAGTCTAGCCAACTCATGTTGGAAGGTGGACACATCAACCGTTGGGGATTGCTTCTCCAGAACGCTTAACTCAAAGGCATCCAGGCGCTGATGAACAGCCTCAACCTTCTGATCCATCATCCTCTCCATCCTCGCCTTAGAATCTACTATAGACCGCTGCATTCAAGGTTTTACGTGCTGAAGTAAGGTTTCCATCTGTGTCTCTAGCTTCTGGACTCAGGCTAGAAGAATGGTGGTGGAGCTTGAAGGGTGGGTGGATCTGGAGGAGCTAGGGGCCTGGCTGGCGGATAGAGACGGTGGAGCCTGGGTGTCTGGAGTAGTGGCTGGAGGGGTGGAGTCAGCATCTTGCATCTCTGCAACATCGGTGACAAGATCATCACCTAGAGGTGGTACCTCAACACTTGGAATGATTTTAGAATAAGAAACGAATCAAAATGAAAAACTAAAATAAATTTGGACAGTAGCTGAACTCTCCACCTACGGTCCGTCGATGGAACGACGGTCCGTGGGTCCCATACGTAGGTCAGAGTACCCAGAATTGGGTCTTTGATGTGGGAACCATGGATTGCAGAATGGTCCGTTGATGGAACAACGGACCGTAGTCCACACCGTGGTTCGACACTTAGTAAAAATGTTGTGTTCCACAGGCCCACAGATCCGACCCACGGAACGGAAGGGGGAGAGACATGTAGAAGTGGGTCCGTTGGAATGGAAGTTGTTTCAATCAACATTTCTTGATAGGTTCTTTTCCCTCGAGTTAGGGGAAGTAAAGGTGCAAGAGTTCATCAAACTTCGTAAAGGAAGTATGAGTGTTATGGAGTATGCTCTAAAGTTCACCTAACTATCCAAATATTCTCCAACTATGTTGGTAAACTCTATGTCTAAGATGAATAGGTTTATGTTAGGTGTGGCCGACATGGTTGAAAAAGAGTGCCGTACGACAATGCTCCTCCATGACATGGATATCTCAAGGCTTATGGTGTATGCTCAACAAATTGAGGAATCAAAACTCAAAGAAACGAATAGAGAGATGAAAAAGGCTAGAATCGGTGATGAGAACTTTTCCAACACAAGGTCCGTTGGATAAGGGTCGACTAAGATTTTGACAAAAGTTCTGCGGTCAAGGTTCCTCTAACACTCCTTCTAAGTTCAAGCTAGAGAGAGTGTCTAACCCTAGATCTCAAAGAGGAAATGAAGCTTGTTCTTTTTTGGTTAGGCCAAATTGCTCTAAATGTGGAAAGCAACATGATGGTAAGTGCCTAGCCGGCATGGACGGTTGCTATGGTTGTGGTAAGAGTGGTCATCAAGTTTGGAATTGCCCTATGGTCACGACAAAAAGAAGGGAGGGAAAGCAAGCTCCTCATAGTGGTTAAAACTCCAATGCTCCAAAGTAAAACTGCTTCTATGCTCTCCAAACCCGAGGTGACCAAGAGAGCTCCCCAGATGTAGTGACCGGTATGTTAAAAGTTTTTCTAATTGATGTGTATTCCTTGTTAGATCCCGGTGCTACTTTATCTTTTGTGACGTCTTATGTGGTGATGAGGTTTAATGTTCCTCCAGAAGTGTTATTAGAACTTTTTCGGGGTCTACCCCGGTTGGTGATTATGTGGTGGCTAAGAGGGTCTATAGAAGATGTCCCGTTTCCTTATCCCATAAAGTTACTCTTGTTGACTTGGTAGATCTTGAAATGTTAGACTTCAATGTGATTCTTGGTATGGATTGGTTGCATGCATGTTACGCCTCTATTGATTGTAGAACTCGAGTGGTTTGATTCCAATTCTTAAATGAGCCTATCCTAGAGTGGAAGGGAGGAAATTCTATGCCTGGAGGTCAATTTGTGTCTTACCTTAAAGCTAGAAAGATGATCTCGAAAGGTTGCTTTACCATGTTATCAGGGTGAGGGATGTAGATTCTGGAACCCCTTCTCTTGAGTTAGTTCCCATTGTTAGTGAATTCCAGAAGTTTTCTTCGATGATTTTCCCGGTATTCCTCCCGAATGGGAAATAGATTTTGGTATTGATCTTTTCCCGAATATGCAACCTATCTCTATCCCTCCTTATAGAATGGCTCCGGTGGAGTTAAAAGAGTTGAATGAGCAGTTCAAGGATTTGTTGGATAAGGTCTTCATCTGATCGAGTATCTCTCCATGGGGTGCTTCGGTGTTGTTTGTTAGAAAGAGATGGGTCTCTTTGAATGTGCATTGATTATTGTCAATTGAATAAAGTGACCATTAAGAACAAGTATCCTCTTCCGAGAATTGATGACTTGTTTGACCAACTTTAAGGGGCTAGCTATTTCTCAAAAATTGATCTTCGTTCGAGTTATCACCAATTGAGGGTGAGAGGGGATGATATTCCAAAGACGACTTTTTGAATTCGGTATGGCCATTATGAATTCCTAGTAACATTGTTTGGGTTGACTAATGCTCCGGTGGCATTTATGGACTTGATGAATAGAGTGTTTAGGCAATACCTACATGTTTGTGATTGTGTTTATCGATGAAATTTCTATATATTCAAGGAGTGAGAATGAACATGTGGACCATTTCAGAATTGTGTTGCAAGTTCTTAAGGACCAACAACTTTTTGCAAAGTTTAGCAAGTGTGAATTTTGGTTGCGGTCTGTAGCTTTCCTTTGTCATAGTGTGTCAAGTGAGGGTATTGAGGTAGATCCGAAGAAGATGAATGAGGTCAAGAGTTGGCCTAGATGTCTAACTCCTTCCGACATTAGAAGCTTTTTGGGTTTGGCCGGTTACTATAGAAGGTTTGTTGAGGGATTTTCTTCCATTGCTTCTCCTTTGACGACTTTGACTCAAAATAAGGCTAAGTATGTGTGGTCGGAAGCTTATGAAAAAAGTTTCCAAGAGTTGAAAGATAGACTTACTTCTGCTTCGGTGTTGACCTTACCGGAAGGTACATATGGTTTTGTGGTGTATTATGATGCCTCTAGAGGTAGGTTTGGGTGTGTGCTTATGCAAAGTGGTAAGGTTATTGCCTATGCTTTAAGGAAACTTAAGATCCATGAGAAGAATTATCCTACCCATGACCTTGAGTTAGCGACGGTTGTGTTTTCCTTAAAGATATGGAGGCATTACTTGTATGAGGTCCACGTGGATGTTTTCACTGATCATAAAAGTCTACAATATGTGTTTAGTCAAAAGAACTTGAATCTGCGCCAAAGGAGGTGGCTAGAACTCTTGAAGGATTAAAGCATGAGTGTCCTTTATCACCCTGATAAAGATAATGTGGTAGTGGATGCTCTTAGTAGATTGTTGATGGGTAGTGTGGCTGATGTAGATGAAGAAAAAAGAGAGTTGGTTCGTGATGTTCATTGGTTTGCCCTACTAGGTGTTCAACTAGTGGATTCCACCAAGGGTGGTGTCATAGTCCATAATGGTTCTGAATCATCCTTTGT
Source organism: Solanum megistacrolobum (assembly GCA_029582645.1). Taxonomy (NCBI): domain Eukaryota; kingdom Viridiplantae; phylum Streptophyta; class Magnoliopsida; order Solanales; family Solanaceae; genus Solanum; species Solanum megistacrolobum. Next base: position 29,079 of record JAJOON010000697.1, read on the forward strand.
GATGGATGTGAAGTCTAAGCAAAGTCTTAATCCTATCTTGGTTGAGTTGAAAGAGGCGGTACTTAAGAAGTATGTTAAGGCTTTTTCCTAAGGAGGAGATGGGGCACTAAGGTATCAAGGTAGGTTATGTATTCCAAATGTTGATGGCTTGAGGGAGAATTTTCTTTGAAAAAGCCCATAGTTCTCGATATTGTATTCACCCAGGAGCCACCAAGATGTACCGTGATCTATGAGAAGTCTATTGGTGGAATGGGATAAAGAAAGACATCGCGGAATTTGTGGCCAAGTGTCCAAATTGTCAACAAGTGAAGGTTGAGTACCAAAGTCCTGGAGGCTTGTCACAAGATACTGCTATTCCTGCTTAGAAGTGGGAAGATGTGAACATGGATTTTATTGTAGGCTTGCCACGTACTCGGCGGCAACATGACTCGATATAGGTAATAGTGAACCGGACGACTAAGGCCGCTCATTTAATTCCCGTCAAGGTGTCCTACTCGGTGGAAGATTAGGCTAAGTTATATTTGAGAGAGATAATAAGGTTACATGGAGTACCCTTGTCTATAATTTTGGATCGAGGTACCCAATTTACTTCACAGTTTTGGATGTCTTTCCAAAAGGGGTTTGGTACTAAGGTGAAGCTTAGCACAACTTTTAACCCCCAAATGGATGGGCAAGCGGAACACACCATTCAGATTTTGGAAGACATGCTTAGGGAATGTGTGATAGATTTTAAGGGCAATTGGGATGACCATTTGCCGTTAATTGAGTTTGCCTGTAGTAACAGTTATCATTCGAGTATCAACATGGCTCCTTTTGAGGCTCTCTATGGTAGGAGGTGTAGGTATCCTATAGGATGGTTCGAGGTGGGAGAAGTTGCTCTGCTAGGTCCGTAATTGGTGCATGAGGCCATTGAGAAGATTCAGATTATTAGAGAGAGGTTGAGAATGGCCCAAAGACGGCAAAAGTCCTATGCCGATGTTAGAAGGAGAGATCTCAAATTCGAGGTGCATGATTGGGTTTATTTGAAGATTTCACCCATGAAGGGTGTTATGAGGTTGTGAAGAAGGTGAAACTTAGTCCTAGTTTTGTAGGCCCATATGAAATTTTGAGGCGGGTCGGCAAGGTTGCATATGAGTTAGATTTGCCAAATGAGTTAGTGCATCCGGTGTTCCATGTCTCAATGTTGAAGTAATGTGTTGGGGATCTAACATCCATAGTTCCCTTAGAGGGTTTGGAGATTAAAGAGAGTATTGCTTATGAAGAGGTAGCAATTGAGATCTTAGACTGGCAAGTAAAAAGGTTGAGAAACAAGGAAGTTGCCTCCGTGAAAGTGTTGAGGAGGAATCACTTAGTTGAGGGTGCTACTTGGGAGAACGAGGCCGATATGAAGTCCCGAGATCCTCATCTTTTTCCTTTTACTCCTATTCCAACTTGAGGTAATGAGTTCCTCTTGACTTTTCTTTTTTAGGAGTCATGAGTGATTTATGTGTTTCCATGATTTCCTTATGTTTATGCATGTTCATGAAAAAGCTTATATTTAGAAAGAAAATGAGTTTTTATGATTTATGTTCCTCATGTTGTTGTGCATTGAGTATGAGTTGCCTATTGGACTTCATGAGACAAATTGATGAACATGCTTTAGATATGTTTTTGAGAATAAATTACATATAGGCTTTATGAGACTTTGTTGAGCATGCTTTAAAGTTTGGAGAAGGTAGTTCTTCCTAAGAAGATGATAAATGTTAAAATTTCATGCATGATGGGTTGTTAGATGTAGTTCCTAGTCCCTTGTGTGGCATTTTAGTATGTTGAGTTTGGAGTTGATGTTTCCTCCTTATTTATGTGCATTGTATGCATCTTGGGCTGATAGAGTTAGCTCACCCCTCGTGTGATGGTTTGAGAGCGTTTAACTTGGAGTCGATAGTTCCTCCTTGGTTGTATGCATTGCATTGATTAGGTTGGGCTGTTAGTTTCTCTCCCGTCTTTATAGAACCAGTTTAAGATCTCATTCGAGGACGGATGGTCCAAAGGGGGAGCTATTTTAACACCCCGTATCTGAAAGAGGGAAATAAACCAGGCTGGGGAAAATGTAGGTGCCAACCAACGAGGCCAACCACGGCCCGTGGGTCAAACCACAGACTGTAAGTGTGGTACGTGGGTTGATACTTAGCCAAAATTTTGGAACCCCAAAAGTTAGGGTCTCTGATGACCAAACGACGGTTCACCAGTACGGATTGTGGGTCAGACCACGGCCCGTCGACCGGTCCATCAATGGGTCACTAGGAGAAGGTACAAGCATGCACCACGGAGGGAACCTACGGACCGTGGGTGGGTCCACTTCCCGTGGTCCATGGTTCCGTTGTTGTTCGAAAAATCTCTGAAGTTAGTGATGGATGTGCAGGACAGACCATAGGTCCATTCACGGTCCGTCGATGGGGGTCCGTGGTTCGTGAGTGAGCAGTTATTTTAGGGGCATATGGGTCTTTTCCGTTAAAGTAAAATAATGTCGTTTTGCCTTTATTTAGAACCCCTATATAAGACCTTTTAACCCCAAATTCACCCCATCTAATTCATTCTTCCTAAATCCCTAAAGAAAACTAAAACGTCCTCCCAAATATTCTCTCTCTAGAACTTGAAGAAGAAGAAGAGGATTCAGATAGGGTTTGGAGCTAAGGAGATAAATTCTCCATTGAAGACTAGTAAATTGGAGTAAGGTATGGTGGTTTTCATCCATGGGTATCTTTCACCCATGGAGCCCTCTCAAAATCTTCAATTTCAAATTGTAGAAATTCCCAATTGTTAGGGTTTGATTCCAAATTCATGGGTTCCTTTCAAACTTGATTTTTATGAATGAATTGAGTTATATTAAGCATGAATTGATTATTTCCTATGAGTTTTATGATGTATCTTGAAGAATCCATAAACTTTCCCATATTTCTCAAAGTTAATGATATGTATGTGGATCCTTGTAGATGAAAGATGAAGGTTATGAATTAATGCATGAGGTGATTGAATCACATGAATTATAATGATATCCATGTCTAAGACTTAGATTCTAGATGTGTTGATTGAAAGTGAGTTGTGAACCTCAAGGAGGTAAACTATGAGATTAGGCATGTTTTCATGAAATCTATGTAAATGCTATGAGTAGACTTTGAGAGTGAAGTGTTAATTAATATGTTGTTGTTGTACGCTGATTGAAAGGTTATTCTCATGAAGTTATAATCAACATGATGTGAAAGGTTTTCTCACATAGTAATGTACCTTGAATCGGTAGGCCTATGGCGCCCTTTCATGAGTAACTAAGAAGAGCTATTCTAATGACGTACCTTGAATCAGTAATCAGTAGGCCAGTGGCACTCTTTCATGAGTAATGATGTTAATAAATAATTAACTACTCTGTGGGAATTTAATGCTTAGCACCGAGTGGATATTGTATGAGATGTAAGCTCTCCCGTTAGAAAGGTCGGGTTTCTAGAAGCAATCTCTTGATATGGAAGCTCCCATGTTAGAAAGGTCGGGTTTCTAGTAACAATCTCCTTATCCCATAACCTACCTGCCCTCGTAGGATATTTAGCTAGTGGATCCAACTAAGCTAAGAGTTACCGGTTCTACCTTAGGCAAGTAGACCAACCTTTTACGGTGAGAGAGGCACCAGATTCCATGTTAAAGCTCACATAGTCTCATGTCGGTTAAGGTTTATTTCCCACAAGAATAAGAAGTGTAATAATGAACTAAGGCATGCTTGAAGAAGTATCCTGTAAGTGTTCAAAGGATTTAAAGATGATGTTATGACCTATGTTTTCTCAACTATATCAATGATGATGTTTACATTTGATAAATGCATGATTTCAAATGAAATGTCCCTTTTTGTATGTTTCTAGTGTTTTTATGCATTGGTACCATACTTGGTGCATTTTTGTACTAACGCCTACTTTTCCTACATTTTTCCCAAGTGTAGGGTCCGGCACTCGAGGTGATCATACTTGTGGCTAGAGATTGGATTTGATTTTTTTCCCGAGCTTGGTGAGTCCTCATGGTTCGAGGACGGACTTTCATATGTCTAGTTTCTTTCATGTACTTTCCCTTTTGAATATGTTGTATGGGCTAGGCCCTATTTCATTCATTATTTTAATAGATGGCTATAATGAGACAAGTTTCTAGACTTCCGCTTTCGTTTATGAAAAACATTTTAAGATTTGAAATGCGTTTTATTGTTCTATTTCTTATGTTTTGAGGACTAAGTGGCTTGTATGGAGTCCTTCGGGGTTCTATACGCCTTGTTGCATCTAGGGGGTTCCCCTGGGTCATGACAGGTGTATTCATAGCAACGTTTTCTAACCTTTCCATGATTTATTTATTTATATTTCATGTCTAAAATTTGTGTAATACTCTTCAAATAGTAAAACTTTCCTATTATTATTGTTGGTCTAATCATGTTCCTAATGATTCAATTTAGGAAATTTATTGATAAAAAATATTTAAAATTCAATTTTTTTTTATAAAGTCGAAGGACTTTAAATTATTTTTAATAAAAGAAAATTTTTGTGACTCACTAAAGACATAATTCGACAACTAATTATTAATTACATAGATCAACATAAAACCGTAATTTAATACTCTAAAAATAATCATCACTCCAACGAAATGCAAAGAAAGTTGCAAATTTTATTTTTATTTTATGTTTTTCTAAAAAAAAAATGAAGAAGATATTAATAAAAACACAGAGTGAATTTTTTTTAATTAATTACATTATATATTTTCCATACAAATTTTGCACGTGCTATATTAGTACAAACATGTTAGGAATTATGAGAATCTAAAATAGTTTCTTTTCTCTATTTTAGTCATTAAAATACAAGAAAACTCTACCAACTGAAATCAATATTTTATATAATGAATCTTTGTCATTAATTATTCTCGTCATTTCACATTATTAAGCCATAAATACACATATCATCATAGAAGAAAAACATTAACATATGAAAATAAGAGTAGACTTGGACAATAGTTTTTACTTAAATATCAAATAAACTATGGGTTGTTTAAACATGAAATAAACAATGGGTTGTTATAATTTTACACTAAATCTGATGATATAAAAGATCCGAACATGAAGTCAATACGAATGATTTGAATATACTTCATATTATAACATCAAAGAATATTAACGGGTTAGACACATATGAAATTTGATAACTTTAATATATTGCAATTAAGTCTTGCATAATTATGACATTAAACTACATTTAATCCACAAGAATAAAAATCATAATAAAAAATCACGAACTTGAAACCACGAAATCAAACCTCAATCTCCACTTTTGTTTTTCTTTTCCTTTAGTTGTTGTGACTACTTCTTTTGTCCGTGTGTTTTTCTTTTTGTGTTGCTGCGTTTGGATTGTATATATATTTGTGTGGGTGTGCTATATGGGTTGCTTTTTTGTAGTGGTGGGCAGATTTATATGTTTGTGTATGCAGTGATGTTGTAATTGTTTCTAAATGTTCTCTCTATGTGATGGGTTCTTGCCCTTTTTTTCTTCCTTTTGCTGGTGTGTAGTTTTTGTAGTTTTGTGTTTAGTGGCGGACGTAGGATTTATGTGAGGGGAGTTCGAAGTATAAAGGAGTAAACACATGAAAATTACAAGATGAAAAATCAACCCAACCTGCATTTAGGTTCTTTCTACTTTTACCCTACTCCATCAAGCTTTTAAAAAATTTCAAGATGAAAAATCAACCCAACCTGTGTTTTTTTCTTTTATTTTACAGTTGTAGACATTGAAAGTTTGTAAGACTCTACAAGACGTGTTCAATTTGAGTTGGGACTCTACAAGGTGTGTTCAATTTAAATTAGAATTTTTGGAGGCTACTCAACACTAAACCCTAGTTCATGCCTATATAAAGGGTACTATATTCCCTTGAAAAGGCATCTCAAATATTAAAAACTCGTGGAATATTCATAAAGAGATCAAGTCCAAATCATCTTAGTTTGAGAAATACGCCACTAACGGCCTCAACTTATGTCGATCAAGTCCAAATCATCCTAGTTTGAGAAATACGCCATTAACGACCCTCAAATTAGGTAGATCAAGTCCAAATCATCCTAGATCGAGAAATACGCCACAAACGCCCCTCAAATTATGGATAAATATCTTATAAGAGAAGAATTAAGAGATCAACAGAATTGTACCCGCAATCTTGATGAATAAAATTATGTTTCTTCATATTTTTTGTGTGATTGTAATTTATTTCATGTCACTTTAAAATATATTGCAAACAAATTGGCACACCAAGTGAGACTCTACAGGGTGTGTTCAATTCAAATTAGAAATCTTGGAGGCTACTCAACCCTAAACCCTAGTTCATACCTATATAAAGGGTACTATATTCACTTGAAATTGCATCTCGAATATCTCAAATATTCCACAAACTCACGGAATATTCATAAAGAGATAAAATCCAAAATTATCTTAATACGAGAAATACGCCACTAACGGCCCTCGAATTATGTAGACCAAGTCCAAATCATCTTAGTTCTAGAAATATGCCACTAACGGCCCTCAAATTATGTAGATCAAGTCCAAATCATCCTAGTATTAAAAATATGCCACTAATGGTCCTTAAATTATGTAGATCAAGCCCATATCATCCTAAGTAGAGAAATATGCCACAAACGACCCTCGAATTATGGATAAATATCTTATGAGAGAAGAATCAAGGGATCAACAAAATTGTACCCGCAACCTTGATGAATAAAATTATGTTTCTTCATATTTTTTGTGAATGTAATTTATTTTCTGTCACTTTAAAATGTGTTGCAAACAGATTGACACGCCTAGTGGGACTAGATCTACCCTTCATCTCTTCTCTCTTAAATCATATCTGAAAATCTGAAGCTGAAGGTGGAAGAATGAGTACTTCAAGCCTCGTCTTTGAGTTTATTCAAGTATACACTCCGACAAGCCTTAAAGCAGGGGACATTTGTAGACATTGGAATTTTGTAGGACTCTACAAGACGTGTTCAATTTGAGTTGGGACTTTACAAGGTGTGTTCAATTTCAATTAGAATTCTTGGAGGCTACTCAATTCTAAACCCTAGTTCATTCCTATATAATGGGCACTATATTTAATTTAAAAGGCATCTAGAATATGTCATTTATTCCACAAACTCATGGAATATTCATAAAGAGATCAAATCCAAATCATCTTAATTCAAGAAATACGCCACTAACGGCCCTTGAATTATGTAGATCAAGTCCAAATCATCTTAGTTTGAGAAATAAGCCACTAACGGCCCTCAAATTATGTTGATCAAGTCCAAATCATCCTAGTTTGAGAAATATGCCACTAACGGCCCTCAAATTATGTAGATCAAGTCCAAATCATCCCAAGTCGAGAAATACGCCACAAATGGCCCTCAAATTATGGATAAATATCTTATGAGAGAACAATCAAGGATCAACAGAATTGTACCCGCAATCTTGATGAATAAAATTATGTTCTTCATATATATTTTTTTATTGTAATTTATTTTTTGTCACTAATAAAAAAAAATCTTACCAATAAAAAAAATCGCGTCGAGAAAACAATAATCAAGAACGGAAAAGTACTACAACAATCGTATTTATTATTTCAAAGTTGAGTGTTACAATATCTATGATTCCTCTAAATTTGCCTTTTCAGATATAATTCAAGGGCTCTTCATCTTGATCTTGAATTTGTCTTGAACTTGAACATGATCTTGAACTTGAACTTGATCTTGATTTTGAACTTGAACTTTATCTTGATCTTGGATTCAAAGGATTTAGAGCTTATTCTTGAATCTACGATGAACATGAATTTGAAATTTATCTTGATCTTGACTTCTACTTGAATTCAAGGGCTTCGAGCTTGATCTTGAATGTGGTGGTCCTGATCTTTATCGTTCTTGAACTTGAATACTTGAATTCTTCAACTTGTAGCTTGTAGAGATATCTGCGGCTTTTGATCAACGAGCTTTACCTAGATTCAAAGGAAGTTGAGGGCCACAACGAGTATATTAACACTTTATTGGATAGACCGCTGCACTCTGTACTTCCTTACGAAGGGTTGCTTATTGTTCAGTCCCTAGATGATTGATTTCTGACACCACCCCGAGGTGGACTAGGGTAGGAGCCCCTATTGAAAAAAGGGACTTGAACATTGCTGCCAAGTTCTGGTTTGGTTTCATCAGCAGCACCATAATGACATCCCAGAACGAGTCCATTTTGTGCCATCCTAAGGCAGCTTGCCTTGGTTCTATCATGTCTAGGAGACGCATTGACCTGGGACTGCTAATTTCACAGGAGATGGCCATGAGAGCCAAATAGAAGCTGACTTCTCTGCCATTTCTAGTCTTGATCACTGAGCTGTGCCAGCGTGCTGGAGTACCTTGGGACACTATGAGGGATATTGAGATCACCCCGTCTTCCTCCACTGACATCTGGCGTATTGAAGCCGAGTACACACGAGAGGAGGTTGACAGGAGGAGAGCAGCTTCGGCAGATACTTCCATAGAGGTGGATGTTGACACGTTACAAGCAGAGGCAACTTTGCCGACTCCGACCTCTGAGCCTTCAGGTACACCTATCCCTTCCTTTTCTTCACAGGTCCCAGGTGTTTCATCATCCTCCCAGCCCGCCAAGATTACTCAGGAGATGATCCTGCAAATGGGGAATGAGATCTATCACAGGGATGATTGACAATGCTATCTTGGCTGCACTGACCCTCCTTAGGGTCTATGTTGATGATCTGGCTACTAGAGTCACTGCTTGTGAGAGCAGACAGGGGGAGACATTCGAGGTTTCGACTTTGAAAGCTGAAGTAGTAGATTTGAGGAAGGACGTAGACTATTTGAAGACTACCAACTTCACGTCATTGATTCAGGGTGTAGATGACAGGGATGCTCCTGAAACCTCGAGGATTCCTCCGACTACCACCGGAGAAATGCAGAGGGATGGCACAACATATGAGGAGTCGGATGTAGAGACCAACGAGGTGCTGATAGCAACACATGATGAAGAGATGAGAGATAACCGAGATGAGAGCATATTTAGAGAGTTCAGAGAGTTGCCAGATCTTGTAGAGATGGTTGTGCAGCCGGTGACCCATACATCACCGACTGAGACATCCACAACAACTCCTAGTGGATCTGGCACTGCTATTCCTTCTGAGGTTACTTCGGGCACGAATGCCCATATTCAGAGCACTACACTGGGCATTGAGGCCTCGACAGATGGAGTGACTGTGTAGATAAGACCTTTCTTTACCTCCCTCTCTATCTTACTTACTTTTACTTTTGGATACTTTCATTCGCATTTGAGGACAAATGATTTCTGTTTGTGGTGTGATGAGGCCCACCTTTGTGCATATTTATTTTGATTATATATGTTGGGTTGTGAGCTATTACTATGTTATTACACTAATTTATTTGTGGATGTTTGAGCTTGTGGCTCCATATTTTAAATTGCAAATGATTTTGACCCTTTCGAAATTTTTTTGCCACACCTTGAGTGATTGAATGTGGCTAGTCTTTTCCAAAATTTGAGTCTTGGTTCCGATCAATACCGATTGACTTGAATAGTGCTCTCAATTGAACGAACATGAATGCGCGACTACAATGAGGCCAAATGAAGTTGCATAGACAATATGTGAAATCTTTGCATCTCGTTATGACTAGCCTAGTATCGAATTGAGTCTCTTGTGATGATCATTGCACACTAGCGAAAGTGTGGAGTCTTGTTTGACTATAGTGTCAATGCCTAGTGTGATGAGCTTACTTTGAAACATGCATGATAGATCCTAGAATTTTCCCCGTTTGTCTGGTCGACTAAGTAAGGCTATCTCTTGATATGCTATTAGGTAACTTTAAAGAGTGTGAGCCAATTTGACATATACCTCTTTGTGGCCTACCTTGTGAGCATGTGTGAACCTCTTTTGAGCAGCCCTTGAGCCTTACCTTCCTTTGGAAGAAACTTGATGAAAACTAGACCTTTCTTGATCCATTACCCATAATCTTCATGAAGATGTGATTAGTTGAATAGCCAACTTAGGTCAAATGCCTCAGGTGGGGGTGTGGTGACAAGAGAAGGCAAATCAAGAAGTGCAAGAGAATCCCTCTTACCTATGGTTTTGAGAAAAATGGAACCTCTCCATATAAAAACAAAGAGAAAAGAGAAAAGAGGGAGAAAAAGAAAGTTGTGGAATAAAGTACAAAAGAAATGGGGTTTCCAAACAATTCATGGAAAGTGAATAATAGGATGACTTATGAGCACTAAAGAGAATGATGAAGGAATAGGAAAGGAAGTGTTATGAGCACCACATTTCATGAGGATGAAAGTCACTGAGCCTAAATAACCATACCTTTGCACTCAGCCCCATTACAAGCCTTGAAAAGTCCTTTTTGATCATTAGTAAGCCGCAACAAATGTTGATTAGAAAATACGGGCAAACCTATGGGTGAAAGCATGCATTGTGTTCTTCCTTGTGAGAGTGAGCGTTGCATTTGATTCTGAAGCTTTAAATTGCAAACCATTGTGTGTGAATATGAAATCATTCCTTGTGTGAGGGAATTTGAACACTTTGGTTGATCTTGAACTTGCATTTGAAGCAAGTATTGTAAGCATGAGATTCTTTGATATTGATGAGTCACAACTTGAATCTTTGAGTGCACATTTGATCTTTGCAAAAGTAAATTGAGTCTTGTTGTGTGCATTCATGATTGTGTCTTGTGTAGCACTGTTCGAGACACCCTTTTTGAACGGCTGAACTTGAGTTTGCTTGAGGACAAGCAACAATTTAAGTTGGGGTGTTGATGAGTCCACAAATTGGACTCATTTAGGGCTATGCTTTGATAAAATTAGCTTCCTCAAAATGCATATTTTATCTCAATATCTGATGAAAACCCTTAAGTTTCAGGTATTTGGAGTTTGAGGGAAAACATGGACACTACTTAGCAAAAAGGAACAAAGGCAGCTGAAAGAACAAAGAAATGAAGATCTGAGAATCACCGAACCCATTCGGCGAGTCGCCAAAAGGTCTTATCCTCGCCTTTTGTTCAAGTGTGCTGCGCCCTGAAGGAAAAGATCAAATCGGCGGTGAAATGGAGCACTCGGCGTGTCGCCGGGCAGTTTCACGAAGCAGTACTATACCACCCAATGATCCAGGACGCGAAGATGCTGAAGGCAAGAGCTGAAAGGTGATGAAGCAGACCAAAGGGCGGATTGCTCAATGTATCGGCGATCCCGACTAACTGCGCCGAATGGCTCCTTCGCAACACATTTTCTAAAAACTATAAATACTAGTTCAGTTTTTATTCTTAGTAGTCAGTTTTAGTTGTATTAAGTTTAGAATACAATTTTGAGAGACAATATTCTCTCTAAGTTTGGAGAAGGTTTTTAGAGAACTTGAAGATTCAAAGGGTTTCAACTCCATGATTTTGGACTTAGGTCTTGTTGATTCTTCACTCTTGACCTGTTTTAAGACTTAATCTTGCATACCCATTGATGGAAACTGAGATTGGTATAACTTTTTGTCTCTCTTACATGTCTAGCTAAAACCCCAATTCTTGGGGTGTGATTTTGTGAATATGGGTTAGATTATCTGTTGGGTCTTCCTTGTTGATGGTTTATTTGTTGTGTAAATATGATTTATTTTAGTAGTTGTGGTGGAAATTAATGAAATTGTAGTTGCAAATACGATTTCACCTTTGTGTTTTCGGCTTGCTCGAGAGAGAGGTCGTAAAACTAAGACTACTAAATTGATGGCCGGTGGGATTTGGTCGACATGAGGTTCAGCTCGAGAGAGTGAACCCTAGTCCTTCTCCCACACACTCAGCTTGAGAGAGTGAGTGGGCTAAGGCGGAGGTTGTTCTTCATGCGGCAACTCGTTGTTCAAGAGAAACTGAGTTGATTCGGGGTAAGTTGCTCGAGAGAGAATTTACCCCCACTATAGTCTAGCCTAGTCACAAATATTCAACAAATTTACTATCAAAAGCATGTACCCAATGATCTAATTTTGCCTGTATTCCTATCACATCCCAAGAATCCCGTCTCCATATTTGTATCTCTCTTTATTTTTGTTGATTTTTCTCTTACCTGTTTACAAACCCCCCATTGATAATTGACACTCGTGTCAAACCCTTTAATTTGTCATGTCTTTATTTGATAAAGTCTTTAGCTATGGTTAGCTTTAGCACTTTCGCGCTTAACAACTAATTTTCAGGAACCTGCTTCCTTGGGACTCGACCCCAACCCTTGGTTGGGTTACTTTACTATTGTACGATCATAGACACTTGCATTGGAAGTTGTGTCTTGATTACGCAAACATCAGTGTCCCAATAGGACTCAACACTTTACTTAGTGCTTCACTTGACCAATATCCAACAGGAAGTCCAGGAAAAGTAACCCATAACGGAATCGTAAAAATACACTTAGGGTTAAATTCAAAGTTAAGCTCCCATTGATGATGTATAAATGGTTTATTATGAAAGTACTAAGGTCTAGCTTGCAAAATTGATTCATAGTCCACCACAAATTCAAATCGAAATACAAAATATCCCTCATTATGTAGCATAATCTGCGGAGTATTAACTGTTTTCCAAATAGTCTGAATAAACTTCTCCATAGTTTTCAGATAAGGAGTATCACCAATTACAAACCTAATGAGATCTGTTTTCTAGTACTCCTCCTGCTCCTTTAGGTTGTCTCTCACAATTTCCACACACTTACGGCCGTCTTTGATGTTAGGAGGAATATACGATAGTGTTTTACCCATCGTACCTGTTCTATTGTCCTTAGGGATTTTTATTTCCACCGGTGTAGAGTGGGTAGACATGCCCACATCAGAAAATTGAAGTTTTTGCACTGTCGGTTGCGATGTTGATGCCCTACCGCCATAAGGTTCCAACTGGAGAAAAGTGGGATTCAGAATCTGAAACATAATCCCCGGCCTCTTTTTCAATCAATTGGAATTGCGCAGGTAGAAATGTACCAAATGTGAGAGTTGACATCCTGCAATTCCTTCCCAGATCAGGGGAAATATGTTTCCCCAGTGTAGCAGATCGTTTCCTAGAGTTGTTCTGTCGTCCCATGGTGGAAAGTTAGTCAGTGTACGATAGCATCCTTGCTAACTTACGCTGAGAGCATTTTTCCTGAAAGGATTTTGCTTATTATTTTCAATATCCTTAGGGTTTCGTTGACACAAATTTCATAGTTTAACAAACCAAAACATACAAACCCTAAGTCAAAACTTCCAATTCGGCCTATTACTTGATTTAGTTGGTTAAAATTTATGACAAACTCACATACTGTCATTCCAAGGGCTTTCCTAACTACAATTCAACATTCAAACACATGATTTACAACCCAAGGTCAAGTTCATTGTTGTAATTTCAAATTGAAACTATGAAATGTTCAGTGTTTGGGAAAAATAAACTTACCTTACAAGTAATCAACGATTGTGAGTGAGTTATCGATGGCAAAACCTCATAAACAATTATGGACACCGAACCCGGACCTGTGGAATCGATTTGGGGAAGAATATGGAGAGGGAAATGATTTTGGAAGAGAAAAGGGATATATGGGAGATGGAAATTGATTTGGAGATCAGTGAGGGATGATTTTGCAGGTTATTAAAGGGAGAAAGTGGTGTATGGAAGGTTAGAAACGGTTGGGAGGAAAATATGAAAGTGGGGGAAGTATAAAAATGAATAGTTTTTATTTAAAAGGGAGTCTGGATCGGGTCATCAGAAACCCTAGGTTGGACCCACGAGACCCCGTGGACGGTTCGTGGGTAGACCTACGGACCGTGGGTAGGGTCCGTAGGTCACTCTAACAATTATAAAAAAATTAGGAAACTTACCTGGGATCTACGGATGCCATTCACGGTCCGTGGATTGGCCAACAGACCGTCGATGGGGTCCGTAGACCACAACACAACTATTTTTCTACAGATTTTGACTTTCGTCCCTGCACATGTAGAAACCATTAGAAATTTCTCTTTACAATTTCTGGACACTTTTTAGACACAGACCATATTCTATATCTAGCCAACACTAATACAAAAATAAAACACCTATCTAAAGACCTACAAAAATCAAAATAAAAGAAGAAAACTCCTATATCGAAAAGAAAAACCTATAGTTGGCTAGATTGTACATCTTGGGTTGCCTCCCAAGCAGCGCTTGATTTAACGTCATGGCACGATGCAGATCCCTTGATTACTCAGACTTCATCAAGGTGCCATGCCTCTATCACTGCATTGACACTCTTATAATTTCCCATGTAGCTTCTTATCTTCCGGTGGTCGCTATTGAACCTTGTCCCCTTCCTTTCTCGAGCTTAACCACTCCATGTGGGTACACTTGGGTCACTCTGAATGGTCCGGTTCACTAGGACTTGAAACAGCCAGAAACCAGCGCAACCTTGAGTTAAACAACAACACCAGATCACTAGGAGCTAGTTTGCACTTTTTTGTCTTTTTATCACGGTTCTTTTTCTCTTTGAACAGGGTTGCACATAATTTCTCTTTACTAGACAATTCAGCACCTTGTCCCACAATGTGACTCACCACAGAGACTGATTTAAGATCACTTTCTTGCTTCATAGATATATAGATGTTAAAGGTCACCTCCTCCTTATTCAGTCGGAACTTCATTTGCCCTCTTTCCATATAGACAAAGGCACGCCCGACAGAGGGAAATAGTCTCCCTAAGATGATGGGAACTTCAAAGTTAACCTCGCAGTCAAGTATCACAAAGTTCGCAGGAAAAATGAATGACCCCACTTTCACAAGGACATCTTGAAGCACTCTAATGGGTTATTAAATGTTCTATCAGCCATAAGTAGATGCATTGCAGTTGGAACTGGAGCCCCTAAACCCAATTCCTTATAAATTGAAAATGGTAGCAAATTAATGCTGGCACCCAAATCACACAAGGCCTTCGTAAAGTGCATCTTATCGATTGTGCAAGGAATAGTGAAAGCTCCAGGATCCTCTTTCTTTTGCACTAGTTACCTTGTAGATATGGTGCTACAATGCTGCAACTTCTCATCACTCTCTAAACTAAAAGCCCTCTTTTTGGTTACCAAATTCTTCATGAATTTTGCATACCCAGGCATTTGCTCCAAAGCTTCTATCAACGGGATATTGATGGAAAGTTGTTTCAACATAGTTATGAACCTGTGGTATTTCCCTTCATAGTTTTCTCCACTAACCTATGTGGGAAAGGAGGTGGAGGTCTAGGCATAGGAACAACCTTTTGAGTCAACTCAACCTCCTTTTCTGCTACATCCTTCGTCTCTCTAGTAACCTTAATCTCATCCTCACCTATTTCTACCATTTTTTCAACATCAGATGGCATGGGGGGATCAATAGTTTTTTTCTTCCGTAAGTTGTGATTGCCATACAATGCCTATCATTTTTCAACTTATGGATGGTGTTGCTGGGAAGTTTTCCCGGTGGGCGCGTATTCACAGTAGCAGAGAACTGACTAAACTGCTGCTCAAGTTTCTTTATCGACACTACATGGGAATCTCTTTCACATTCTGATCAGTAGCATCAAACCTCTTCATCATCTGTTGCATCATATCCTCAACACGAGACATACTACCCCTAGCTTCTCTATTATCAGATTCCTTATTCACAGGTGGAACATAGGGCCCAACTCTCTCATTCCTGTTACTATAGTTGTTCCGGTTGTAGCTGTTATCACGGTTGTAGTTCCGATCCTGGACATAGTTTCCTTCTCGATTAAGTTTCCATTTTTTCGACCTTGGTTTCCTTGACCTTGGCGCCAGTTATCCGAGTTGCAACCTTGGGCGTTGGTTTGGAAACCCCCGTGTGATCATTCACCAAATATGCATCTTCCTCATAGTAACATTCCTCAACTGGTGGCGGTGGAGCTCTAATTAGGTAATTTACCACATTCACCTTTTGTGAACTGCCGCTCACATGCTTCAATACCAACCCAAGTTCTGTCCTCATTTGAGCCATCTCCTCACGAACGTCATCATTAGATTGACTATGTGTAGCTTGAACCGCGATTGTGCTTCTACCAATGTCTGCCTTTCTAGTGCTCCATGCCATATTAGTCCAAGAAATCTTCTCCAGTTTCTAAGCGATCTCCTCAAAAGCGCACTCACCATATGATCGTCCAGCAATAGTATCCAGCACAACATTTCCATTGTCATCCTAACCTCTGTAGAGGTACTCTTTCAGTGACTCATCATCTATGAGGTGATTTGGAACACTTCTTATAAATGCAATGAACCTATCCTATGAACTGCGTACATACTCTCCAGGTAGTGCTACCAAAATTTTCAATATGTCCTTGTGATTTAGCTTCTTAGGCAACGGGAAATACATTGCCATGAACACCTTATGCAATTGGTTCCATGTATGAATTGAGTTATATAGGAGCTCAGAAAACCACACCGCAACATCACCGGTCAATGATAGAGGGAAGACTCTCAAACCTATGGAGTTCATATCCAACTCCAGTCGTCCCACACAAATCTTGCAGACACTTCTCGATTTAGCCATGTGACCATGCGGATCTTCCGAAGCTAGACAAGAAAAAAATCTCCTTGATGTAAGCATTTGCATCAAACTGCCAGTCACCACAAATGTATGCCCTGGAGATAGAGGAGGGAGAACAATAGGTCCTTTTGATTCAAATATACTGATGTCGACCCTATAGTTATCACGCAACCTTGGTTCTGGCAGATTCTGCATCCTCAATGCATCTCCGAGTAGATTACCACCACGAACCTGTGCATTCTGATTATTCACTCCATCCTCATGCTCCTCTATGACTGGATTATTATGGACCCCTTGATTTGCCATTTTGTCAAAGTCTTGCTTAGTTCAGGGTCGTACGGGGTCAATGGTTTGTGTCGACTCCGTGTACTTGGCATACACTTGAGTAGAAACCTGTAGAAAACAAAAACAAAAGAAAATGTAAAATCAAGAAATAATTGACTAAAGCTCAATAATGTAGTTAAACTTAATCTAAAACCTTATTCCCCAGCAGCGGAGCCAAAATTTGATACGCTCAAAATACACCTCTATTAAAGAAGTATAAGCGGTCATTGTCAAATAAAGAACCCAACTTATAGGTTGGGGTCGATCCCATGAGGAATATGGTTCAGACTTAAACTTAACTCATTCTTGTATCCGTTTAGTCAAACTATTTCCGAGACAAGTATATAAAAGGGGGGATTTGTAAGCAAAGAACAGATTGTTGAGTAAGTAGCAAGTGAGCAAGATTCAAACTTTAAGTTATCAATATGAGAGAGATTCTAGGGTTTATGTGTTCCCATAAGCTCTTAACGCAGTAATCCTAATAATAGTAATCCTTTCCTAGTGTTTTACATGCAAAGTTGATAAGATAGGTATCCCTAAGTGATTGGTCCTCCAAATAGGAAATTTCACTACACACCTTGGTCCGACTAACCCTTACCTTTACGTCATATTAGATATCACATCAATGTATGACTTAGTTTTCACCCTCGCACCAATTGATATTAGTCTATTAGTTAGCATCCACTAAATCTTTATTGTTAATTATTTTCTCATTCATTACCTCCTTGGTGCAACAAGTAGGAATGAGGTGAGTTCTATCATTTGTGACCGTTAAAAAGACTTCTAAGCGAAAGAAATACCAATACATGCATAAAAACTATTCAAAAATTACTTAATTATTATTCATACGTTGTTAATTTCTCATGGTTCCCACAACCCTAGTTGTGGATTTAGCTACTCATGCTTAAAAGAACACAATTCATGTATTGATAAAAAGAATTCATGAACTTATGATTAGAGTATATGAAACCCGAAATCTCCAATTGAATTTTAAAACAAAAATCTTATAAACCGAAATTCAGAAATCAAATTGCTTATAGTTGCAAGTTAATTCTACCAAGAAACACCAAAGCTTAGAAGTATACAATGTTGTCTAACCCACAAAAATGAGGTTTATAACTCCTATTTATAGAAAACACGTCCTCAATAAAAGGGAGACAAAATAAGGAAATAAGTTCACTGAAATGCGACATCAGTTGACGACTCAACCTACGGACTGTGGGTCGACCTACGGACTGAGGGTTGACCTACAGTCTGTAGGTCCCTTTCTGTGGCTCCATTCTTAGGATTTTTCCATCAGGTACTAGAACTTCAACTCTCTGAACTCATCGACGGATGTGGAGGACGGCCCGTGGGTCGACCTATGGTCTGTCAGTTGCTTCGTAGTTCCACACTTGGTCAGAATTTCTTAATGCTCCATCAACGCCTGCCCAATGATGGTCCGTCACAGGACCTAAGGTCCGTGGGTGGCTCCTTCTACACAATTTCAGCTATCATCTCCACCAACTGCATTCCAAGCTTATTTCTTGCAAACATGATACAAAACACATTATTTCTAATACAATATAGCCCTAGATACACACAACTTCTAAGTGAAATGCATCAAAAATATCGTAAACTCATGGTATATCATATACTTAAAGGTTTCACCCATGAAGGGTGTTATGAGATTTGGTAAGAATGGGAAGCTTAGTACCCGGTATATTGGTCCTTACAGGATATCGAAGAGGGTCAGTAATGTAGCTTACAAGTTGGAGCTACCGCAAGAGTTAGCAGCAATTCATCAAGTATTTCACATTTCAATGTTGAAAAAGTGTATGGGCGATCCTTCACTTATTATACCTACAGAATATATTGGTATTAAGGATAGCTTATCTTACGAGGAGATTCCCGTTTAGATTCTAAATCGTTAGGTTTGCAAGTTGAGAACCAAGGAGGTAGCATCAGTCAACATCCAATGGAGGAATTAGTTTGTTGAGGAAGCTACTTGGGATGTGAAGAGGATATGAAGAAGAGATACCCACGTCTATTTGAGTTCGTAGAAATTCCAGATCAAGGTACTAATTTTCTTCTTAGTACTCTTTAATTGATATGTTGAATGTGTTAGATTTGCATGTTGGGTGTTTGAGTTGGGTGTTAGATGTTACCACCCTTAGACTACTTAGAGTAACCACATTCGAGGATGACTGTTCCCAAGGGGGAAATATTGTAACACATCGGTATTTGAAAGAGTTAAAAATAGAAATAACTAAATTGGAAATAGCAAAATCTGAAATTTTGCAAGTAAAGCTTTAGATGTGAGTTTTGGGTCAACTTCAAATGGCCATAACTTTCAGTGCATCATGAGTTAGGTGGCCCATAAGATATATAATGAAAGGTCTTGGAATATTCTTTCCAACGCCACCGAGTTTGCTAAATTTTGAGCTCGTATGAGGGAGATATTCCCGTTTGAAGTCGGGTTGACATGTTTAGGAAAGTTACCCGGATTTAGGAGGGGTATTTTGATCTTTTCCTTACCTAATGAGATTAAAACTAATTGTGGTATTATTTTGGGGTCAAGTCTGATTCAGATGAATTTTATTAATCCAAAATTACTCTAGGTTTTTTAGAGAAGTTCAAGAAGAGGAGACAATGAGAAAAGTCAAGGCATTCTTCAAGAATTCTTGCAAATTCGAATGTTGTTTCTCCAAGCATTCAATCCTAAGAGGTATGTGAGTCTATCATAGTGTTGAGTTCGTTCATCCACACGCGAATCATGTTATTCAGTGAAGTTTCCTTCTTAAAGTTGAAGAATTTTAGTTCTTGATTTGTTTCTTGAAAGTATAGTTTCCGTTCATGAATTAGGATGGCTTTGATGAATTCTTGAGATAAAAGTTAGTGAATTGAGGGTGGTTTGGAGTAGATTATCGTGTACATAAGTCGAGTATTCAAATCTAAGTGATTGGGAAAGAAACCATTAAATTCTAGGCGTATTAAGGTTGAAAAATGAGTAAGGAAAAATTAAAAAAAAAAAAAGGTACCAGGTCCGTGTCCCGGACTTGTTCCTCCAGAGTAAAATTTC
This sequence comes from Solanum megistacrolobum, assembly GCA_029582645.1. Taxonomy (NCBI): domain Eukaryota; kingdom Viridiplantae; phylum Streptophyta; class Magnoliopsida; order Solanales; family Solanaceae; genus Solanum; species Solanum megistacrolobum. The sequence goes on from JAJOON010000697.1 coordinate 49,021, forward strand.
CCTCTTCGCATCGCAGAAAGAATGCGGACTCCACTGTTTCAAAAATTATTTCGCAACCAAATATTATAATTAATCTCCGCGTCGCAGACTTTATTTTAGAGAGTGTTCTTTTTACCATTTCTTGTGATTAACTATCTAAAACTCATTTAATCATCACAATATCCTTCCTATCACAAATCATAACCCTTGAATCCATAATTCTAATTCAAGTTAGAGCTAAGAGTAAAGTTTTGAGAGTTCTTTAGGGTCATTTTCAAAAGTCTTTTACAAACGTTTTAAGACTTGTTTTAAGACTTGAACATTTGAGTTAGAGAATGAGTAAAGTTGAGTTCATTTTCTTCAAAATGATATATGGGAACTAAGAATTCGCAAGAGTAGATGTTTTTACATTTAAGAAGAGAGAAAACACCAATTTTCAAAAGAGTTTTTGAGGAGTTTTGAGCACCATCTCTTTTAAGAGAGAATTTTGAGTAATAATCTCAAACCACAGAAAGAGTTATGTTTTTAAACATATGAGCGAGTTATATTTTCGAAGTAGTATTGAGCACCAATATGGGGACGAGTTCAGATAACCCAAAGTCTTCATAAGCCATGTAGCCAGCGTGGGTAGAAAGGGTCATAATTTTTAGATGATTCCTTTATGCTTTTAGCATAGACTAGTGGATCCACATAGCAGTATGTTCGATACCCCGATAGAGTACAAGACGGCTGTGGCCGTGTGGGTTAGACGCAGTGTCATCACATAGCTCATACTGATGGTTGTCGGTTAGAGAAACTCCTACAGAGATATTTTTTTAATTCTTTTATACATATAGTTTATTTGTATCCTTGCATACAAACATAGTACATCATACTTTTAAATACATGAAGTTGTTATCTATTGTTTTAAAAGCTTTTATTTATACTGCATGCTTTACTACTGCTTTATATTGAAATGAGTTTAGTATCCCTGAGTTGGGTTGAGATGAGGTAAGTGTTTCTTTCAGATCCATTTCAAGCTTATGTCTTGTTTATATTTCCCCTCACATGCTCGTAAACTTCATTTACTGACACCATTTCGCTTGCATCTTTTATGATGTAGATACAGGTGACCAGGATAAGCATCTAATGCTTCGTTGATCCAGATGAGCTTTAGAGTTGTTGGTGAGCCTCCTTGCTTCCGGAGGATCCGTTGTTTACTTTCAATCATTTCATTTTGTTAGTAGGATGTCGTGGGTCTTGTTCCGACATCCATCTCAGTTAGTAGATGCTTCATAGATAGATAGTCATAGTTTATGAGTCTTGTTCATTTCAACTATTGATGTCTGAGACTTGAGTTGCCACGTTGGCTAGTGAATGTTTCTTTAAATATTCTGAGTTAGTTATATGAGTTAAAGTTTTACTTTTAAAATTATTCTATGTTGAGTAAGTCTTCCCCTAGTAGTTAAGCCAGGCCAAGGGTTTTCTTGGGGCCGTCAATGGTTCTCGAGTGTCGGCCTCATCCAGGGTGTAGGCTTGGGGTGTGACAATTGGATTTAAATAAATAACTCAATTATATTAATCCATAATATTTATTTGGACCAATATATTCATGAATTTAATATAATTCGAATCATTTAATAAATTTTAAATGATTACAACAGTGTTCTACATTTTTTTAAAAACTTTTTCTAAATATTGAATTAGTGTCCGTTAAATTATATGTTTCTTTAAAAACAATCATGATTCTTTAAAAAGGGGTAAAAATTGAGCTACTAATATTATAGTGCATATTCAAATGATAAATAAATAACATCGTCGATTTTCTTAGTTCATTTAATTCAATTTACTAGGTTAATTATTTATTAAAATAAAAATGATGAATATATCAAATAAGTTTAGTTTAGTTTTCATCTCTTTTGAATAGAATTGAAAAAAATAAGAGAGAGATACTATGCAATTAAGAAGAAAAAAATTAATTAAATATATTTTGTTAAAAGGATATTCACGACTTTTAAAATTTTCCATTCGATTAAGCTTGATTTATTTTATTTTATATAATATTTTTTAAATCCAATTTCAAAATAATAATAAATTTATTATTTTTTAAAAGAGTTTCTTTGAGTTAGTACATGAGATGAGAGTTGTGTAGAAATAAAATGAGCAATATATATAAGAAGAATACAAGATAGGAATATAAAAATAACGTGGTTAATAAATTTAAACAAAGGGATTAAGAAAAAGAAATAGCATAAAGAAGAAAAATAATGAAAAACAAAAATAATGTTGCATATAACAGGAATCAAACTCGGACTATTCTGGCTAACAATGAAGCCCTTAGCCAGTGAGCTACACTTCTCTTCAGTGTTGAGGGAGTTCATTTTAAGTTATATAGTCACAAAAGTAGAAGTTGTCTTATATATACAATATAATTTTTCGACCCAGGGAGTTTGGGTGAATCCCTAACTTCCACGAAGGTCTGCCCCTATGTGTGTTGTGTGCATGAAAATAAGGTAGTGGGAGAGTATTGTGAGGGAGTGACCGAGGAAAACAAGGGAAAAGGTGGGGTGTGGGAATTAGTGGTTTTAAGATTTATTTTGGAAGACAACAAATGAGATAAAAAAATATAATAATAGAAATATTAACTAAATCTTTACATACTTATAAAATAAATAAAAGTTAAATGGCTAGTCTAAAATAAAACGTGACTAACAAAATATTAATATAACTAGCTTATTTACTAAACCTAAATTAAAAGACAACATATATGTTTTGTAAAAAAAAATATTTGAATTAATTGAAAAATAAAACTTACACTAAAATGTGACCATTTTTGAAGTTTTCAAATCCTTACTACAATAAAAAAAAAAAAAAAGTATCTAATTTAGATATAAAAGAAATACTTAAGCATTAAAAATAGTGTAAAACCCTAAGTTCAGTCAAAATCACGTGTCTACAGAGAATTTAGTGAAGTTGAGTTATATCCTATAGAGGTGTAGATTTTTAACTGTTTATGAGTCAAAATATTTCAAGATAAAACATTGTGTTATTACTTTACTCGTTTTATTTAACGTAGTATCATTACTAGACAAAGCAACATATAGAATATCACGTTCCTTAGGCAAATTAGGAGGTCAGTACTACAACACTTATTTATGTCGGGGACATACTTCTCATAGCAAATTATCTTCAAAAATTTGAACGCATCAAAAGATTTCTTCTCAAACACTTCCAAATTAGAGGTTTTGAGGATTTGAAATATTTTTTAAGCATTGAGTTTTCTTATTTGAAGAAAGATATCTTTAAATCTCGGAGAAAATATACAATAGACCTTTTGCAAGATTCACGAATCCTAGGAGTAAGGCCTGAAAAAGTTTCCAATGGAATAAAAATTGAAGTTGACTTTTACATATTTAATTCTACAGAATAATCCAACTAAAATATTGGAGATTAGTTGGTAGATTTATTTATGTATCACCTTCACATGGCCTTACATTGTTTATTTTTCTTCGAACACTTAATGAATTCATGCATGAGCCTAGAAAATATCATTAGGATGTTGTTATGTGAATTTCCATATACATCAAGGGTACTCCGAGTCAAGGTTTCTTATTTCCTTTGATAAAGAATCTTATATTAAAGGTATTTTGTGATTCAGATTGGGGTAGTCATCACGCCACAAGGAGATCTATCACATAATATTACTTTTTTTTTTTTGAAAAACTACTTTTCTCATGAAGAATAAAAAAAACAAGTAGTTTTTTCTAGATCATCATCAGAGGACGTGTACTAAGCTATGGCGAGCACTTGATTGAAAATCATGTGGTTATGCTATATACTTCAAGACTTAAGGTCTCACAAGTAGGTGCCAAAAGATAGTGTTATGACAATCAAGTTGCCATTACATATTACAGCAAATCCAATCTTTTATGAGTGAACAAATATATTGAAATAGATTGTCACATAGTTAAAAGGAATCTAAGAGTCAAGTGTTGTGAAAGACAAGAACAAATAAAGGTTCAAGATAGGGAAATAGTGGAAGGATACCCAAGTTTGAACTTTTCCTTCTATTTGAACCAAGAGGACACAAACAAGTTCAATTTCAAACATTATTTAGGGAAGTATGCATTTCAAGCAAAAAAACATGACAAATCAAAATCAATCAACAACACGAGACACCAAATTTACACGGAAAACCACTGCGGAGTGAAGATTAAAAACCACAATACAAAAGATCCACTAGAATCAACAAGAGTTACAAATATGTTCCCCAAAATGCCCACCAAATAAGTGTCAAACAATGAACAACAACTACAAGCTAGCACCAAAAACTAGAGAAGAAAAGTGAGTAAAATTATCAAATAGACAACTACTGTTCATGACCTAAAATATGGAGTTAAAGAACTCCAAATACACCTTCCTCAGTTCTCTGTCAAATATTAAGTTGAAAGTAACAAGTTGTCCAAAAATTAACACAATCAAACAAGAAAAAAAAGTTAGAATCAGGATTTGAAAATGGTGGCTGGGGCTTGATCGAAAATCTTTACTCTCTCAATTTTCTCTGTAGTGTGGTTGTTGATCAGTTCTCTTGTGTATCATAAAAATAATACCTAAAGATGGTCTCAAATATTCACCATAATTATTGGGATTATGGAAAAAATGTTGGTTGGTCCAAATTGGAATTTTATTTATCCACATAGTAAGGGGAAAAGACCAAAAACCCAATAATTCTCCCCTCCCGACTATGTGGAGGGGACTATCATTCCGGAAATCATGCAAGATTCTTCAAACTTTCCTATTGGTGAAGCTTTATTCATCATATACAAACCATTAACATCCGTATGGATCTTTTCTAGTTCAACAAACTTTGAATCCAACAAATCCTTAATCCGATCCAATAGTTTCTCACATCAATATGTTTAGACCGACCATGAAATAGAATTCTTGTAAGGTGAATAGCACTTTGACTATCACAATAAAATAAATACCTCTCTTCAGCACACCTAATTTCCCCTAAATATTTCTTTATTCAGATTAAATCTTTACAAGCTTCAACAGAAGTAACAAGCTCAATATTTTGTAGTAGATATAGAAACACATTTTTGCAACCTAGCTTATCAAGCCACAACTCCCCTTGCAAATTTAATCATGTAGCTTGAAGTAGACTTAAGAGTATCATCATCATTGGCCATATCTGAATTAGTGTAATCACAAAGAATAGGATTTCTTGTCTAAACACCCATTGTAGATGTGTTACAAAGATATCTCATAATCCACTTCACAACATTCCAATGCTCTCTTCCTGGATTAGAAAGAAAACGACTAACAACACCAATAACATGTGCAATATCTATATTGTACACACTATTGCAGACATCAAACATCATCTTAATGTTTCACCCAGAAAATCTACCTATTTTTCAAAGCTTTTCTGTCTTTAGATAGTGTAACACCCCAGATTCGAAAAGGGCATGATTACCATTTTTTAGATATTGCATGTGCCAACCACGGAGACCAACCACAGTGCGTGAAGTGGACCGCGGACCATAGGTAGGGTCCGTGGATGGGCACCCAAGCTAGCACAAAAGTGGGGAACCGTGACCTTACCAATAAATCGTCGATCAGACTACGGTCCATGGTTGAGGGCCCATGGTTTAGGACCCCAGAACCCAAATTCTTTGAATCTACCCAAGGACCACCAGGATGGGCTGTATGTCAGACCACGGTCCATCGACTGAGGTCTGTAGGTGGGCAGCTGCCAGTTATTTTTAGAGGCAGTTGGGTCTTTTCCTAATTATTTTAATCCTATACTAAGTCGTTCTGCCTATGTCTAAAACCCCTATATAAGTATTTTCCACCCAAAATTAGTTAATTCAATTAATTCTTCAAAATTCACAAAAGAAGATCAAAACCTGTTCTCCAAATATTCCCTCTCTAGAAACTTAAAGAAGAAGAAGGATTCATCTAGGGTTTCAAGTCAAGGTTTCAATTCGTCCATTGAAGATAGACATTTGGACTTGGAGGTATGATAGTTTTCATCCATGGAGTTCCGAAATTCCCTAATTTCAAAGGTAGAAATTCTCAATTGAGTTAGGGTTTTCTTTAATTGCCATGAGTTCTTTGCAAAGTTTGTTTCAAGCATTGAATTATGTTATATTATGCCTAAATTGATGAAATACTATGATTTTTATGATGTTTCCTCATGAACCCATGTAAATCCTATGTTTTCCAATTATGATGATGTAATGTGGGTATCAAATTATCAAGAAGGAGATTATGAAGTTAAGCCTATTTTCATGAGAATTATGTAAATGTTTTAAGGATGCTTTAAGAGTAAAGTATCAATGATGATGATTGTTGCTGTGTTGTTGAAAGGATTTCTCATAAACACACTAAAGCATGATTGTGGAAGGTCTTCTAACAAAGTAAGGATTCTAAGGTTGAAAAGTTTTCCCATCTAATTGATTCAAACATAAGGAGCTATCCTAATTAAACTTATCTTGGATTGATAATATGACATGCCCTTCCATGAATGATAAGAACAATTAAGAAATGACTATTATGTGGGAATCATGCTTAGAACCTAGAGGATATTGAGATGGAGCCTCTCCCGTAAGTAAAGGCCGGGTTTCTAGAAACAATCTCTTTATCCCTTACCTATGTGCCCCCATAGGATGATTGTCTAGATAAATATTAGCTAGTGGATCAACTAAAGCTAGAAGTTCATGGTCCTTACCTTGGAAATTAGGGCAACCCTTTTTGGTATGGGAGACACAGGGGATCATGTTATAGCTCACATGGTCTCTATGTCGGTTAAAGCTCATTCCCAATAAAATAAGAATAATGAACTAAGGTTACTTCAAGAAGTATATCATATGTGTTCAAAGGTTTGAAATATGTTAGCTTGCATTGACCATGTTTTACGAACTATGTTATCTAACCCCTTTTAGATCATGTTTTAGCTTGGTCAATTGCATGTCATTGAATGTCCTCTCTTAGCATGATTTAAATGTTTTATGAATGGATATCATACTTTGTACATTGTTTTGTACTAACGCATAATCTTGCCTACATTTCCCCAAATGTAGGGTCCGATATTCAGGGTTCGCAGTTTTCGTGGCTAGTTTTAGCTTGGTTGATTTCTCGAGCTTTGGTGAGTCCTCATGCATTCGAGGACAGAATTATATTGTTTTCAGTTTCTGTCTTACTTTTTAGTTTTGAAAATGATGTATGGCTTAGGCCTAATTTCATTCTATTGTATTACATGGCTAAAGAGAGAAATTGTCTAGACTTCCATTTTTCTTTTATAAAATGTTTGGACTTTGAAATATTGCTTTAAATTCTTATGTTCTATTCATTATGTTATGAATACTAAGTGCTTGTATGGGTCTCTCGGGGTTCTATACACCATGTTACATCAAGGGGCTACCCCTAGGTCATGAGAAACTTGGTAATCAGAACACACTGTTTAGAATGGTCCTAGGATGATGTCTCAAAAGCTACGTCTAGTAGAATATTGTTCATGAGTGTGAAGTGCGCCACCTTTATGAGAGGCTATAAGATGATTAGGAAACTCCACTTTTTTCATTACTCTAAAGTCGTGCCATAGAGTTTAACTCTATAAGGTCTCTCTCCTAATCCTTACCCGATGCTCTACATGATATGCCTACTTGAATAGCTTATACTAGAAGAAAATGAGGGAGAATGCGGAATAAGAATCTCCTCCGCAAGCTTCGGCTGATCCTTTGGCCAAGTAAGTTACAAATGCGGAGTTTAGGGATCCTTTTCAACTATTGACTCAAGCCATGACGGTCCAAGCCAATAGGGAGGTTGTAGTTCCCATGAACCCAAATGTGGGAATGACGGCTTCAAGAGTGAGGGACTTTACTAGGATGAACCCTTTGGAGTTTCATGGTTCTAAGGTTGAGGAAGATCCTCAATAGTTTATTAATGAGGTCTAAAAGGACATGATGATCATGGGGATGACGCCAGTGGAAAAGGTAGAGTTGGCCGCTTATCAACTAAAAGGTGTTGTTGAAGTATGGTATAACAATGAAAAGATGGGAGATCAGAAGATACGGGTCCTCTTGATTGAGAGTAGTTTAAGGCTTCCTTTATTGAAAGGTTTTTCCCTTTGAGATAAAGGAAGCAAAAGTGTTTGAGTTCATCAACCTTGGTCCAGGAAGTATGAGTGTGAGGGAATATGCTCTAAAGTTCACACAATTGTCTAAGTATGCTCCAACAATGGTTGGCAATTCTAGGACAAGGATGAGTAAGTTCGTGTAGGGTGTTTCAAAAATGGTGGTCAAAGAGTGTCGTACCTCCATGATCGTTAATGACATAGACATCTCTCATCTTATGGTTCATGCACAAGAGATTGAGGAGGAAATGCTCAAGGAAAAGTTTAGGGAAGCAAATAGAGCTAAGAATGGTGATGGTAATTTTTCTCATGCAAGGTCCGACGGAAATGGTCGTCCAAAGTTTTGACAAAGGTTTTTCGGTCAAGGTTCCTCCAATGCTCTTCCTAAGTTAAAAAAAGATAGGGTGTCTAACCTTAAGCCTCAAGGAAGGAATGGTAGAGGATCTTCATTGCCTATGCCTACTTGTAGTAAGTGTGGAAACAAGCACGAGGGTATGTGTCTAACTGACACATAATAAGATGAGGGATTTCCCAATGCTTACGGCTAAGGAAGAGAGGGAAAGCAAGCTCCTCCTAGTGGTTTGGGTTCCAAATCTCCCAAGAAAAACCGATTCTATGCACTTCGGACTCGTGGTGAACAAGAGGGATCTCCCGATGTGGTAACCGGTATGTTGAAAGTTTTCAACTTGATGTTTACGCTTTACTTGATCCCGGTGCTACCTTATATTTTGTGACACCATATGTGGCCATGAGGTTTGATGTTCTTCCGGATGTATTGTTAGAACCTTTTTATGTCTCTACTGCTGTTGGTGATTCTATTGTGGCTAAGGGGGTCTATAAAAGATGTCATGTTTCCTTGTCCCATAGAGTTACTCTTGTTGACTTGGTATATCTTGATATGCTAGATTTTGATGTTATCCTTGGTATGGATTGGTTGCACTATTGTTATGCTTCTATTGATTGTAGAACTTGTGTGGTTAAGTTTCAGTTTCCAAATAAGCCTATCCTAGAGTGGAACGGGGGAAATTATAAGCCAAAGAGTCAGTTTGTTTCTTATCTTAAATATAGGAAGATCATCTCTAAGAGTTGTTTTTACCATCTAGTTAGGGTGAGGGATGTAGATTCTGAAAGCCCTACACCTGAGTCGATCCACGTGGTGAATGCGTAATCAGAAGTATTCCCAGATGATTTATTTGATATTCCTCCCGAAAGGGAAATAGACTTCAGTCACGTCCTAAGCTACCCCCGAGATGCGAACACGGGACCTAGGACCACAAGTGACCCCAAGCTAACCCTGCTGGCATAATCATGAGCATACTAAAGATAAACTGAGAAATAAAACTAATGCAGAAGCTAATCATAAATAAAACTGAAATGATGGGGGATACCCATATAGTAAACTGAATATATAATCTGAGAGTTTAATACAAAAGAAAGACCAAACTTAATTACTAAGCTGAATCTAACTATGTCTGAAAATAGCCTCTAACTTACTAGAAATGCTGGGACATGCCCCAACTAAGTCTGGCAAAACTGAAACTAAAGGACTAAAATACTGAAAAGATAACATGACTATTGTCCTCGAAGAATGAGGACTCACCACTGATACTGCTGAACTGGAGATCTGGAAGCGATCTAAGCGTGATCTGACTGCTGGGGACCTAAACCTACATTACGAGAAGATGTAGCGTAATATATGCGTCACTACTTGAAAGGTACTGAGCATGCATGATAGAATAAACATAAAATAAACATATAACTGAACAAGCAATAAAGCAAGTGCATAATCTGAACATGATATAGATACTGAATAATGAGCTAATTGAATGCAACAACCAATTTATAACATACTGAGACTGAATACTGACTATACTGAAAATGGTCAATGCAATAGAGCTAAATGTGAAGTCTGATGTATACACCCCATCAAGAGGACCCAATACACCCGGCCAAAGGTGTAGAGGCATGCTTGCGTGATCACAAAAATGATGCCCACAGAGGGGACTTACAACCAACGTGGCTAGTAGTTGTGGGACTATTTGGGTACGCTGAACCCTAGTCGAACTCGATATTATGCTACTCCCAACGAATTAAGTGATTAACACATTATGACTGAATTATTGTGATATACTGGATATCTCAAAATGACATGCAAACTGAGAATGCGCATAGATAAATGATAATGACACATTTAAAACTGAGGCGTGTATATCTGAAATAACTGATATATCTGGCCTATCATGTGTAATTCAAGAACTAAAGAACTACATAGCTAGGGTTCTGAAGTCCATGCAATAGACTGAATATTAACATACTAATCTGATTTGGATCATTCTAACAGCTAAGAACCCAATAATTCTAACATTCAAGAAACCCTAGGTCTAGTCATAATAAGGGAATAAAAAAACTGACTGAAAACTAGGGACCTAATGGGTGAAAGTAACCCACTAGTGAAATCCCACATACCTGGTCACGAATTCCACGGAGAAATCTTTCGATTTCGGAGCTGGAACTGATGGAATCTTGATGCGTGCTTGAAGCTAGGGTTGGTCGCCTCTTTTTCTTCTTACACTTCTAAATTTTCTAAGTTTTGATTAAAGATCTGACTTGGGTAAGTTCTAGTTATGTTTCTAGGCTTAAAATGACTAAAACCACGAAATTTAGGGTTAAAATGACGTAATTTAGGTGTTCAACGAATAAGGAAAAGACCAAAATAACCCTGACTTAAACTGCAGATGGGCTGACCACGACCACGTTCACGGACCGTGAAGTCGGTCGTGGTCTGGATTTGGTGACTACTACCTGAGGGTCTGAGTCCACGAGCCTTACCACGGCCCGTATGAAAGACCACAAACCTTGAAAGTGTCTATGGTCTCCACTTGGGCTGTGGTCTGGAGGGACTGCCTAGGGGGCATACCGGTAAGGCTCCATGGACTCCCCCACGGGCCGTGTGAAGGACCACAGACTGTGAAGGTCCTCGTGGTCCTCACTTAGGCGTGGGGTCTAAGGGGCTAGCTAGGGTGGTTCATTGCCTCGACTCTACGAGGGAAACCACAGACCGTAATTAAGACCACGGACCGTAAAGGTGCTCGTGGTCTGATGTCTGGGCCTGGCGACTTCCAAGTCAAGACCACGGGCAGGTCTGCGGACCGTGGACCCTATCACGGTCCATGAACCCTGCCGTGGTTCACTGCTTCAGATATATTTTCGCAATTTTTTTCTGGGTTTAGTTTTTGAGGTGTTACAATATCTCCCCCTTAGGATCATTCATCCTCGAATGAAGACTAAACTAGCTGAAATGGAGGGAATGAACTACCACCCTACCACTAAAGACTGAAGACGGATTTCTGACTGAACTAAGTTCCATGAACATGCATATACGCTGAAAATGCAAGTACAGACCGAAGGAACATGATACTAAGACTGATTTCACGCATGAATGACTAAAACTGAAGAGGAACTATTACCTCAAGCTGGAGTGGAATCGGAAGGAAAGAGGTGAGGATACTTGGCTTTCATGGCTACTTCTGCTTCCCAAGTAGCTCCCTCTACGGACTCACTCCTCCACCAAACCTTGACTGAAGCTACTTCCTTGTTTCTCAACCTTCTAACTTGATGATCAAGAATCTTAATTGATACATCCTCATAAGAAAGGATATCTTTTACAGCCACACTCTCTAATGGCACTACGGATGTTGGATCACCAACACACTTCTTCAATAGTGAAATGTGAAAGACTGGATGCACTGTTGCTAAATCTGCTGGCAAATCTAGCTCATAAGCCACTTTACCAATCCTATTCAAGATCCGACAAGGGCCTACGTATCAAGGACTGGGCTTCCCTTTTTTGCCAAATCGCATCACCCCCTTCATAGGTTACACTTTTAGGAAAACCCAATCATCAACTTGTAACACTAGTTCCCTTCTCCTTACATCTGCATAAGACTTCTGGCGACTCTGGGCTGTCTTAAGTCTATCTCTAGTTACTTTCTCCATTGCAAAAATGACTGAATCTGACCCTATCAAGGCTGCTTCACCTACTTCAAACGAACCAACATGAGATCTGCATCTACACCCAAGCATTGCCTCATAAGGGGCCATCTAAATGTTAAAATGGTAACTATTGTTGTAGGCGAACTCAATAAGAGGAAGGTGATCATCCCAACTACCCTTGAAATCGATCACACAAGCTCTCAACATGTCCTCTAATGTCTGAATGGTATGCTCTGTCTGACCATCCGTCTGTAGATGAAATTTTGTGCTAAGATTAACCTGAGTACTAAGACCTTTCTGAAATGACTTCCAAAAATGAGAGGTAAACTAATGACCTCTATTTGAGATGATAGAAAAAGGAACCCCATGCAACCTCACAATCTCATTAATATAAAGTTTGGCATAGTCCTCTGCCGAATCTGTAGTCTTGACAGCAAAAAAACGAGAAGACTTAGTAACTCTGTCAATTATCACCCAAATAGAGTCATGTTATCTGTGAGTACGAGGTAAAACTGTGATGAAGTCCATGTTGATCACTTCCCACTTTCAAGTAGGAATGTCAATCTCTTGAGTCATACTTCCTGGTTTCTGATGTTCTACCTTGACTTGCTGGAAATTGGGGCACTTAGCCACAAAATCTGCTATATCTCTTTTCGTACCATTCCCACTAATAGACTTCCCGCAGATCGCGATACATCTTAGTGGAACCTGGATAAATAGAATATCTGGAGTTATGGGCTTCTGCAAGAATCTGTTGTCTCAACTCACCTACCTTAGGAACACATAATCGGCCCTAATAGCGAAGTACACCATCTTCCCCTTGGGAGAAAACCTCCACCCTCTGCTGGTGGATTGCACCCTTTAGCTCAAACAATATCTGATCACTGTCTTGCTTTTCCTTAACTTCCACTACCAAAGAAGATTCTGACCCATTCTAAACTGTTACACCACCATCTGATATGCTCATAAGGCGAACTCCTAGGGGAACAAGTCTATGAACATCTTTTGCTAGTTCCTTTCTTTCTTCCTCAACATGTGCTACACTACCCATAAATAGTCCAATAAGAGCATCTGCTACTATATTGGCCTTACCAGAATGGTAATGCACACTCATATCATAATCTTTGAGAAACTCAAGCCATATCCTCTGCTGAAGATTCAACTATTTCTAGGTAAACACATATTGAAGGCTGTTATGGTTTGTGAACACATCTACGTGAACACTATACAAGTAATGTCTCCAAATCTTAAGTGCAAACACTACTGCTGCTAGCTCGAGGTCATGAGTCAGATAATTCTTCTCATGTACCTTAAGCTGTCTAGAAGCATAAGCTATAACCTTACCTCGCTTAATCAACACACAACCTAGGCCGACTCTGGATGCATCACAGTAGATCACATAAACGTCTGAACCCTCTAGTAGAGTCAAAACATGAGTTGTAGTCAACCTAGTTTTCAGTTCTGCGAAGCTCTTCTCACAATCATCAAACCAATGAAACTTGACCTTTTTCTGAGTCAACTTAGTCAACGGAGAGGCTATGGATGAAAAATCCTTCCATGAATCTTTTGTAATAACTCGCTAGACCCAAGAACTTCTAATATCTATAGTAGGGTAGGTCTGGGCCATTGTTTCACTGATTATATCTTCTGAGAATCCACCCGGACCCCTTCACTAGACACAATATGCCCAAGAAAAGCAATTGACTACAACCAAATTTCGCACTTACTGAACTTAGCAAATAATTGGCGATCTTTGAGAGTTTGCAAAACAACCCTCATCTTGATTTTCATGTTCTTCCTCATTCCGAGATTAAATGAGGATTTTATCAATAAAGACGATAACGAACAAGCCCAAATACTGGTTGAACACTCTGGTCAATAGATCCATGAAAGCTGCAGGAGCATTGGTTAGTCCAAATGACATAACCACAAATTCATAATGACCATACCAAGTTTTGAAGGGTGTCTTCAGAATGTCACTATCTCTGACTCTGAGCTGATGATAACCGGATTTGAGGTCTATCTTTGAGAAATGAATAGCACCCTGAAGTTGGTCAAACAAGTCATCAATCCTGGAATGGGATACTTATTTTTGATTGTGACCTTGTTCAACTGCCAAAAATCAATGTACATTCTACGAGAAATATCTTTCTTCTTTACGAACAACACTGGTGCACCCAAGGGGAAATACTGGGTCTGATGAAGCCCTTATCTAGAAGGTCTTTCAAGTGTTCTTTCAATTCCTTAAGCTCAGCTGGAGCCATTCTATAAGGAGGAATAAAAATAGGCTGGGTATCTGGAAGGAGATCAATTCCAAAATCGATTTCCCTTTCGAGAGGAACTTCGGGAAGATCTTCTGGAAACACTTCTGGGAACTCATTGACTACTGGAACTGACTCAAAAGTTGGGGTTTCAGAGCTTGAATCCTTAACCCTATCTAGATGATAGAGATAACCCTTAGAAATCATCTTTCTGGCCTTAAGGTAAGAAATGAATCGACCTATAGGCACTAAGCTACTACCCTTCCATTCTATGATTGGTTCGTCTGCAAACTGAAAACGAACAAATCCTAGTTCAACAATAAACTGAGGCATAACAGGAATGTATCCAATCCATGCCTAGAGTGACATCAAAGTCTACCATTTCTAACTCTACGAGATCTGCTGAGGTGAATTTCTGGGAGACTGTGATAGGGCAAATTTTGTATACCCGTCTAGCTATAACTAGGTCACTGACTGGAGTAGAGACTCTGAGAAGGGTTCTCAAAGAGTTTTTGGACTAACACCGAAGTTTACTGCTATATAGGGAGTTACAAAAGACAAAGTAGCCTCTGTTGTCTTTCCACTAAGTGAACCATATGTGAGCCACATCCTTAAGCTAGTAGGATGCCAATTCCACCCTATCACTACCAGTCACTTGCATCACTCCAAAGATTATCTTAAGGTCGTCAATGAAATTCTATGGGTCCTCACCAACTTGCAACCCTAAAATCTCAGGCAAATTCATCCTAACAAAGTCTCGAACTCTAGCTGCCACTGATCCACCATTTGTATTAGTAGGAACTAGAACCTGTTGATTGTTCTTGTTGGGCATACTCTGAGCCAAAAGTTGAATGGCATTCTGAAACTCTGTGTTCCAAACCTCATGGTCTGGGACTAGAGGAATAGTATTAGCATGGCGTGCATTAGCATTCCTTGAGTAAGCTCTACGAGAAGGCATGATCTTAAGTGCATAACGATGGATTAGAATGAGAGATCATACCAACGCACGATAAGAATATCAAGAAACTGAAGTTTTCCAAAAACACTTTGTAGCCTTCCTTTTAGTAGATGTGGTGCACTTCACACCCATGAAAAGGACTCTGCTTAGTACGACTTTTTAGACATCCTAGGACTCTTAAACCTAATGCTCTGATACCTAGTTTGTCACGCCCCGAGCTACTCCTGAGACGCAGGCACGAGACCTAGGATCACAAGTGACCCCAAGCTAACCCTACTAGCATAAACATGAGCATACTAACATAAACTGAGAAATAAAACTGATGCAGAAGCTAATCATAAATAAAACTGAAATGATGGGGAATTCCCATATACTAAAACTAAATATATAATCTGAGAGTTTAATACAAAAGAAAGACCAAACTCAATTACTAAGCTGAATCTAACTGTGTCTGAAAATAGCCTCTAACTGACTAGAAATGCTGGGACATGTCGCAACTAAGTCTAGCAAAACTGAAACTAAAGAACTAAAATACTGAAAAGATAACATGACTATTGTCCTTGAAGAATGAGGAAGCACCACTGATACTGTTGAACAGGAGATTGGAAACCGATCTAAGCGTGATTTGACTGCTGGGGACCTGAACCTACATCACGGGAACATGTAGCACAATATATGCTTTAGTACTTGAAAGGTACTGAGCATGCATGATAGAATAAAGCTGAAATAAACACATAACTGAACAAGTAATAAAGCAAGTGCATAATCTGAACATTATATAGATATTGAATACTAAGCTAACTGAATGCAATGACTAATTTATAACATACTGAGACTGAGTAATGACTGTACTGAAAATGGTCAATGCAATACAGTATGACTGAGCTGTGGGAGCTACATATAACCGATAATAAAACCACATGAGCTAAATGTGGAGTCCGATGTATACACCCCATCAAGAGGACCCAATACACCCGGCCAAAGGTGTAGAGGCATGCTGACGTGATTGATGAGTCCACAAATTGGACTTATTCCGGGCTATATTTTGATAGAATCAGTGTCCTCAAATGCATATTTTGTCTCAATATCTAATGAAAACCCTTAAGATTTAGGTATTAGAGTTTGAGGCAAAGCATCGACACTACTTGTCAAGAAGGAACAAAATGGCTAAAAAGAAAGAAGAAATGAAGGCCTGAGGATCGCCAAGCCTAGTTGCAAGTTGCCGATCGGCCTGGAGATCGCCTTTTGTTCCAGTGTGCTAAGCCTTGAAGAGAAAGATCAAGTTGGCGATGAAATGGAGCAGTCGGCGTGTCACCGAGTAGTTCCGCAAAGCAGTACCATATTGCCTAACAACTCAAAGCATGAAGAGGCTAAAGGCTAAAGCAAGAAGGTGATGAAATCGATCAAAAGGCGGATCGCCGAGTTAATCGGTGATCCCGACTAACTACGCTGAGTGATCTGCTGCAGTACAAAATTTCAAGCACTATAAACACTTGTTTAAATTTCTAGCTTAATATGATATCACTATTATTATTAGAACTTTTTTATAGTTTTTGAGAGAGTCTAAGTGTCTTGGAGACTTTGTTCTAAGTCCTTGAAGATTCAAAGGGTTTCGACTCCAAGAAATTGGACTTGGGTCTTGAAGATTCTTCACTCTTGACATGTTTTAAAACATAATTCTTCATAACCAGTTGATGGAAGCTGATATTGGTACACATTTTTTTATCTCTTTTACATGTCTAGCTAAAACCCTAATTCTTAGGGTGTTATTTTGTGAATAAGGGTTAGATTATCGGTTGGGTCTTGCTTGTTGATGGTTTATTTGTTGTTTAAATGTGATTTCGTTTAGTAGTTGTGTATGAACTTAATGGAATTGTAGTTGTAGATAAGATTTCATCTTAGTGTTTTTGGCTTGCTCGAGAGAGAGGTCGTAAAACTAAGACTACTAAATTGATAGCCGGTGGTATTGGGTCGACGTAGGTTCAGCTCGAGAGAGTGAATTCTAGTCCTTCTCGTACAGATTTAGCTAAAGAGAGTGAATGGGCTAAGGCAGAGGTTGTGCTTAATGTGGCAACTAGGTGTTCGAGAGAAACCGAGTTGATTCGGGGTAAGTTTCTCGAGAGAGAATTTACCCCCACTATAGTCTAGCCTAGTCACAAATACTCAATGAATTAACTATCAAAAGTATGTACCCGATAGTCTAGTCTATCCTGTATTCCTATCACATTCCAAGAATCATGTCTCCATATCTGGTTTTCTTATATTTTTGTTGTTTTTAGTTGTTAATTACTACAAAAACCCCCATTCATAATTGACGCTTGCATCACCCCTTTAGATTTAGTATGCTTATATTCGATAATGTTTATAGCTATGACTAATTAGAACTAAATTTTATTTTTCCATTAATTCTCAAATGCACTCCCTGTGGGAACGATCCCAATCCTTGGTTGGGTTATATCACTACACGCGATCGTATGGTACTTGAACCGATCTAGTGTCAGTTGAGTATGTCCTTAAACATCAGTGATCACTAAAATGTTGCCCACAGAGGGGACTTACAACCTACGAGGCTAGTAGTTCTGGGACTATTTGGGTATGCGGAACCCTAGTCCAACTCGATGTTATGCTACTCCCAATGGATTAAGTGATTAACACATTATGATTGAATTGCTGTGATATACTGGATAGCTCAAAATGACATGCAAATTGAGAATGCACATAAATAACTGATAATGACACATTTCAAACTGAGGCATGTATATCTGAAATATCTGGCCTAGCATGTGTAATTCAAGAACTAAAGAACTACATAGCTAGGGTTCTGAAATCCATGCAAAAGACTAAATATTAACATACTAATCTTATTTGGATCATTCTAACAACTAAGAACCCAATAATTCTAACATTCAAGAAGCCCTAGATCTAGTTATAATTAGGGAATCAAGAAACTGACTGATAACTAGGGACATAATGGCTGAAAGGAACCCACTAGTGAAATACCACAAACCTGGTGATGAATTCAACGAAGAAATATTTCGATTTCGGGGCTAGAACTGATGGAATCTTGTTACGTGCTGAAGCTAGGGTTGGTCGCCTCTTTCTCTTCTTACGCTTCTAAATTTTCTAAGTTTTGATTAAAGATCTGACTTGGGTAAGTTCTAGTTATGTTTCTAGGCTTAAACTGACTAAAACCATGAAATTGAGGGTTAAAATGACGTAGTTTAGGTGTCCAATGAATAAGGAAAAGACCGAAATAACCCTGACTTAAACTACACAGGGGCTGACCACGTCCACCTTCATAGACCGTGAAGTCGGTTGTGGTCTAGACGTAGTGACTACTAGCTGAGGGTCTGAGTCCGCAAGCCCTACCACGACCCGTGTGAAGGGCCACAGGCCGTGAAAGTGTCGGTGGTCTCCATTTGGGTTGTGATCTTAAGGGACTGGCTAGGGGTCTTACTGGTAAGGCTCCACGGACGCCCCCATGGGCCGTGTGAACGACCATGGACCGTAAAGGTCCTCATGGTCCTCACTTAAGCATGGGGTCTAAGGGGCTGGCTAGGGAGGTTCACTGCCTCGACTCTACGGGCGCCACCACGGCCCGTCATCAAGACCACGGACTGTGAAGCTGTTCGTGGTTTGATGTCTAGGCCTGGTCACTTCCAAGTCAAGACCATAGGCAGGTTTACGGACCATAGACCCTATCACGGTCCATGAACCGTATCGTGGTTCACTGCTTCAGGTATATTTCTGTAATTTATTTCTGGGTCTGGTATTTGAGGTGTTACAACTTCGGTATAGACCTTCTCCCAAATACACAACCTATTTCTATTCCTCCTTATAGAATGGCTTTAACATAATTTAAGAAATTGAAGGAGAAATTTAAAGATTTGTTGGATAAGGGTTTCATCCGGCCAAGTATATCCCCATGGGGTGCTCTAGTCTTGTTTGTTAGGAAGAAGGATGGTTCTCTTCGTATGTGTATTGACTATTGTCAGTTGAAAAAGGTGATCAATAAGAATAAGTATCCTCTTTCGAGGATAGATGATTTGTTTTACCAACTTCAAGGAGTAAGTTCCTTCTCTAAGATTGATCTTCAGTCGGGTTATCACCAATCGAGGGAGAAGGAAGATGACATTCAAAAAATGGCTTTTCAAACTCGGTATGGTCATTATGTGTTTTTGGTAATGTCGTTTAGGTTGACTAAAAATCCGTCGGAGTTCATGGATTTGATTAATAGAGTGTTTAGACAATACCTTGACATGTATGTAATTGTGTTCATTGATGACATATTGATTTACTCAAGGAGTGAGGTTGATGATGGTCATTTGAGGATTGTGTTGCAAGTTCTTAAGGATCAACAACTTTTTGCAAAGTTTAGCAAATGTAAATTTTTGCTAACGTTTCTATGTCACATTATTTCAAGTAAGGTAGGTAGATCCTATTAAGACGGATGTGGTCAAGAGTTGGCCAAGACCTCTATCTCTTCTTCAGATATTAGAAGTTTCTTGGGTTTGGCTGGTTACTATAGAAGGTTTGTTGATGGATTTTCTTCTATTGCCTTTCCTTTGACGGCCTTGACTCAAAAGAAGGCTAAGTTCATATGGTCCGAAGCATGTGAGAAGAGTTTCCAAGAGTTGAAAGATAGGCTTACTTCCGCTTCGGTGTTGACTTTACTAAAAGGGACGGATGGCTTTGTTGTTTATTGTGATGCCGCTAGAATTGGATTAGGATGTGTGCTTATGAAAAATGGGAAAGTTATTGCCTATGCCTCAAGGCAACTTAAGATCCATGAGAAGAATTATCCTACCCATGACCTCGAATTAGCGGCGGTTGTAATTACTTTAAAGATTTGGAGGCATTATTTGTACGGTGCTCATGTTGATGTTTTTACTGTCCATAAGTTTGCAATATGCGTTTAACCAAAAAGATCTAAATCTTCGCCAAAGAAAGTGGCTTGAGCTATTGAAGGATTATGATATGAGTGTTCTCTATCACCCCGATAAGGTAAATGTAGTGGCGGATGCTCTTAGTCAGTTGTCTATGGGTAGTGTTGCTCATGTTAAGGATGATAAAAAAGAGTTGGTTCGAGATTTTCATGGATTGGCTCGGTTGGGAGTCCAATTAGTAGACTCCACCAAGGGTGGTGTTATGGTTCATAATGGTTCCAAATCGTCTTTTGTGGCGGATGTAAAAGCTAAGCAAAGTATTGATCCAATATTGGATGAATTGAAAGAGGTGGTGCTTAAAAAGTCCATCAAGGCATTCTCCCAAGGGGGAGATGGTGTGCTTAGATATCAAGGTTGTTTGTGTGTCCTAATGTTGATGACTTGAGGGAACATATCTTGTAAGAAGCCCATAGTTCTCAGTATTCTATTCACCCGGGAGCCACCAAGATGTACCATGATTTGCGGGAGATCTATTGGTGGAATGGGATGAAGATGGATATTGCGGGATTTGTGGCTAAGTGTCCTAAATGTCAACAAGTGAAAGTTGAGCACCAGAAACCGGGAGGTTTATCCCAAGACATTAAGTATTCCTGCTTGGAAGTGGAAAGATTTCAACATGGACTTCATAGTAGGGTTGCCATGCACTCAGCGACAACATTACTCGATTTGGGTTATAGTAGATCGGATGACGAAATCGGCTCATTTTATTCCCGTCAAGGTTTCCTATTCTGCAGAGGATTATGCTAAGTTGTACTTCAAAGAAATTATAAGGTTGCATGGAGTTCCCTCGTCCATTCTTTCCAATCGTGGTACTAAATTTACTTCTCAGTTTTGGAAGTCTTTCCAAAAGGGTCTTGGTACTAAGGATAAGCTTAGTACGACTTTTTATCCCCAAATTGATAGGCAAGTGGAGCGTACAATCCAAACTTTGGAATATATGATGAGAGCTTGTGTGATTGATTTTAAGGGTAATTGGGATGACCATTTGCCATTGATTGAATTTGCCTATAATAATAACTATCACTCGAGTAATGGTATGGCTCCATTTGAACCTCTTTATGGTAGGAGGTGTAGATCTCCTATAGTTTGGTTTGAGATGGGTGAAGTTGCCTTGATGGGTCCCAAGTTAATTCATGAGGCAATAGAGAATGTTTGACTTATTAGAGAAAGGTTGAGAATCGCCCAAAGTCGACAAAAGTCATATGCTGATGTTAGAGAAGGGATCTTGAATTTGATGTGCATGATTTGGTTTTCTTGAAAATTTCACCCACGAAGGGTGTAATGTGGTTTGGTAAGAAAGAGAAGCTTAGTCCCTGTTATGTAGGCCCATATCAGATTTTGAGGCATGTCGGTAAGGTTTCTTATGAACTTGCTTTGACAAATGAGTTAGCATTGGTGCATCAAGTTTTCCATGTCTCTATGTTGAAGAAATGTGTTAGTGATCCGACATCCATAGTTTCCCTAGAAGGTTTGGAAGTTAAGGTGAATCTTTCTTATGAAGAGAGTTCCGGTTGAAATTTTAGACCGGCAAGTCAAGAAGTTGAGAAATAAGGAAGTTGCTTCTGTGAAAGTGTTATGGAGGAATCACTTAGTTGAGGGTGCTACTTGGGAGACGAGGCCAATATGATGTCCCGATATCCTTATCTTTTTCCTTCTACTCCTACTCTAGCTGGAGGTAATGAGTTTTTCATGGTTTGTTCCTTGTTTTGGAGTCATGTATGTTTTAAGTGTTTCCATGATTTCCTTATTTATGCATGTTAATGAAAAGTTAAGTTTTAGAGAAAATGGGTCATTTTGTTTGATTTTCCTCATATTGTTGTGCATTGAGTATAAGTTGCCTATAGACTTCATGAGATGATTTGTTGAACATGCTTTAGCTATTCTATTGAGTATGAATTGCATAAAGGCTCCATGAGAGGTTGTTGAACATGCTTTTAGCTTGGAGAAGGTTGTTCCTTCTTCAATATGAGAAATCTGAAATTTCATGCATATTGGTTTGATGTATTGAGTATGGTTAGCTTGAAGTCAATGTTTTCTCCTTGGTTATGTGCATTTTGATGAGATTGCATTCATGATGGGCTACTACTTTTTGAGTCTCTCTTTAAAACGATGCCTAGAATCTCATTCGAGGACAATTGATCCAAAGGGGGGTATAAGGTAACACCCCAGATTTGATAAGAGCATGATTATCATTTTTCAGATATTGCAAGTGTCAATCACAGTCTGTGAAGTGGGCCACTGACCATAGGTATGGTCCGTAGATGGGCACCCAAGCTGGCACAAAAGTGGGGAACCACGGCTTGATCAACGGACCGTCGGTCACACCACGGTTCGTGGTTGAGGGCCCGTGGTTCAGGACCCTAGAACCCAAATTCTTTGAATCTAACCACGGACAACCAGGACAGACTGTAGGTCAGACCACGATCCGTCGACAGGGGTTTGTAGGTGGCAGTTATTTTTAGGGGCAGTTGGGTCTTTTCCTAATTATTTTAATTCTATACTACGTCGTTTTCACTATGTCTGAGACCCCTATATAAGTATTTTCAACCCCCAAATTAGTCAATTCAATTCATTCTTCCAAATTCACAAAAGAAGGTCAAAACCTCTTCTCCAAATATTCACTCTCTAGAAACTTCAAAAAGAAGAAGGATTCATCTAGGGTTTCACAGTCAAGGTATCAATTCCTCCATTGAAGATAAGCATTTGGACTTGAGGTATGATAGTTTTCATTCATTGATTTCTTTCATCCATGGAGTTCCCAAATTCTCCTATTTTCAAAGGTAGAAATTCCAATTGAGTTGGTGTTTTCCTCAATTGTCATGGGTTCTTTTCAAAGTTGGTTTCAATGATTGAATTATGTTCTATCATGCATGAATTGATGAAATACTATGATTTTTATGATGTTTCCCCATGAACCCATGTAAATCCCATGTTTTCCAATTATGATGATGTAATGTGTGTATCAAATTATCAAGAATGAGATTATGAATTTAAGTATGTTTTCATGAGAATTATGTAAATATTTTAAGGATGCTTTGAGAATAAAATATCAGTGATGATGATTGTTGTTGTGTTGTTGAAAGGATTTCTCATAAACACACTAAAGCATGATTGTGAAAGGTTTCTCACAAAGTAAGGATTCGAAGGTTGAATGGTTTTCTCAACTAATTGAATCAAAGATAAGGAGCTATCGTAATGAAAGTTAGTTTGTATTTTCAAGATGACATGGCCTCCAATGAATGATAAGAATAAGTAAGAAATGACTATTCCGTGGGAATCATGCTTATCACCGAGAGGATATTGAGATGGAGGCTCTCCCGTTAGTAGAGGCCATGTTTCTATAAGCAATCTTTTTATCCCTTACCTATGTGCCCCCATAGAATTATTGTCTAGATAGACATTAGCTAGTGGATCCACTTAATCTAGAAGTTCATAGTCCTTACCTTGGAAGGTAGGACAACCCTTTTCAGTGTGGGAGACACTGGGGATCATGTTATAGCTCACATGGTCTCTAAGTTGGTTAAGACTCTTTCCCACAAAAATATGAATAACGAACTAAGGTTACTTCAAGAAGTATCTCATATGTGTTCAAAGTTTTGAAAGATGTTAGCTTGCATTGATCATGTGTTACGAACTATATTTTCTAACCCCTTTTAGATCATGTTTTAGCTTGGTCAATTGCATGTCATGGAATGTCCTCTTTTAGCATGATTTAAATGTTTTATGCATGTCTATCATACTTGGTACATTGTTTTGCACTAATGCATAATCTTGCTTACATTTTCCCCAAATGTAGGGTCTGATATTCAGGGTTCGCAGTTTCGTTGCTAGTGTTGGATTGGTTGATTTCCCAAGCTTTGGTGACTCCTCATGTATTCGAGGACGGAGTTATATTGTTTTTAGTTTCTGTCTTACTTTTCAGTTTTGGACATGATGTATGGTCTAGACCCTATTTCATTCTATTGTATTAGATGGCTAAAGAGACAAAGTGCCTAGACTTCCGCTTTTCTTTTATAAAATGTTTGGGCTTTGAAATATTCCTTTAAATTCGTATGTTCTATTTCTTATGTTATGCATGCTAAGTGGCCTGTATGGGGTCTCTCAAATTCCTATACGCCATGTTACATCTAGGGGGTACCCCTGGGTCATGACATATAGCATAACCAAATCAAAGGTATGATTACCATGTAGAGACTTGATTTCATCTTTCATAGCATCAAACCACTTTTATTTTTATACAATTTTCTTGGCATGGGAGACTCTTAAGTTCTCCCCCGTCAGTCAATAGTACAAACACATTAGGAGAATAACAAAATGCATGTATTTTCTCTCTAGTAGATTTTCTAAGAGAACTCTCTAGAGCAACAATAACATTTAGTTGTTGACAAACTATATCAGATTACACTAGAGCATCATTATCATACTAGTAATTATCACCATCTTCATTATCAATTTTATTTTTAGTGTTTTAAAGATTTTCTTTAGGTGCAACAGTCAAAGGAACTAGAACAACATAAACTAAGCTCTCACTACTTTTAAAATTAGATTTCTCAACTTTGTCAAGATCTTCAATTGTTTGATCTTCAAAAACAAAACATCACCACTTTTAACAAGTTTCTTCTCATCTGGATCAAAGAAATGATAGTTAAATTCATCTTGACTATAACCAATAAAGATGCATTGCCTAGTTTTAATATCCAACTTTGATCTCTCATCCGTAGGAACATGAACAAAGGCTTTACACCCAAATACTTGAAGATGATCATAAGAGACATTTTTACCAGACCAAATTTTTTCAGGGACATTACCATTGAAATTAATAGTAAGGGATAAGTTTCTACTATAGATAGTAGTATTAAATGCTTCTTCCCAAAAGGAATCAATCAACATAGCTTCTAAAAGCAAACATCTAATTACCCTCTTAACAAGAGATTTGTTTATTCTCTTTGCTAAATCATTTAGCTGAGGAGTCTTTGGAGGATTTTTTTGATACTGAATATCCTACTCTCTGCAATATTTACCAATAATACCAATCTACTGATCATCATTATTTAAATGGGTGTATTTCCATTTCTTCACTATCTTTCTCTCAATTAAGGATTGAAATTCTTGAACACATCAAGTACTTGATAATTGGACCTCAAAGAGAATATCCATAATTTGTAAGAATGATCATCAATAAAAGTCACAAAGTAATGTGCACCACCATGAGACCTTACCTTAAAAGGATACATAAATCAGAATGTACCAACTCCAGAAATCAAGTTTTCTTGAAGGTGGGTTACTCTGAAAACAAACTCTTTTCTATTTACCGACTAAGCAAAGAACACATTTCTTCAATTTTTCTTGTTGCACTCCAAAAAAAAAATTCTTCTTAGACAAATTTTCAGTTCCCTTCTCGCTCATATGACTCAGTCTTCTATGTCATAATTCCCATGACGTATCATTCTCCAAAGAGTTAACTATGCCTCTAGAAATGGAGCCCTGAAATACATACAAGTTAGATAATTTATAACCTTGAGCCACAACATTGAACATTTAGTGAGATTCCACTATCCAACCCCATGGGTGTTAACATAACCCTCATCATAAAGGTTTCCTATAGAAATTAAAAATTCAAGTGAATATCTGAAACATGCTTGACATTTTTGCGAACTAGTCTCGAACCTTGTTACTGTCCAGACAAACTGTACAAATGCCAAGTACCTAAACTTTATTATCATTATCCATTTTCAACATTTCAAAATTACCTGAAGTGTAATAAGAAAACAATTTATTCTTTGACGTGATATGTAAAGTAGCACCAGAATCCACAAACCAACTTAACTCATCAAAAAAAAGATTTATAGCATTTTCACCACAAGCAATATGAAGATCATCCTTAGAAACAACATGCCACGACCCAAGGGTAAACCCTAGGTGTAACATGGCGTACTTGACCCCGAATGGGTCTTATACAAGCCCTTAGTATAATCATAACATAAGATAATAGAAAACTATGGAAAATTTAAAACTTCTTTAATACCATACAATCGAAAACATTTTCATAAGAAAGCGTTAGTCTTTACTATATCTTTGTCTCAAACCATCTATTAAACTCTTGAGTAAAACTCTTGGGACACAACCCATACAAAGTCTAAAAATAAAGAAATGACATAAGGAAATAATGGGTTTGTCCTCGAAGCTAAGGAAATAGCCTTCAAAGGAACTCAATCTCTGAAACCCTACATTTGATTAGAATGTTGGAAATATGCATTCGTACAAAATGTACATAGTATGAAAGCTAGCACAATATCACAAGAGCATTTCAAAAGGGTTAGTCAACATAAGACATAAGCATAAGAGATAATAACATAATCATAACATAATCTCTAACATAAGCATCATATCATCACAAGTCAACATAAGACATAGTTAATGAGCATAAGAGATAAATTATATCCATGGCATAGTCTTCACTTAGACTTTCATAGTTACATACTTCAACCTTTAGTCTTTCATATTACAAAAGAACTGCTTCACAAGCCACCTCCAAGAATACTTGTGCAAGGCAAGAATAGCATCCCATAATACCATCCAAGCTAAGCACCTCTTTTTGGTCATTTTTGGACATAGTCTGCATTCATGGTCAAGACCTAGGTTTTCATGTCATAAGAGCACTATACTCTTAAGTAAACTCAAGGCACACTTGTGCAATGCATGAATGGAATCCCATAATACCACTCACGCTAAGCATATCTTGACATCACTCTATTCATGCTTACTAATCATAGGTGTCATTCTTGACCTACTTCATAAAGAGAAGGAACTGTCATCTTAAGTCAATCATATCATGGAAGGAAACTATAGCAACAATCCAAGCTAAGCATACATCACATTAGAGGACACATCATAAGTAGCTCCAAGTCATACTTGTGTCATGCATGAATGGCATCCCATTCTACCATTCACACTAAGTACTTCTTTAGGCTAGCTTACTCAATACTTACTATTTATCATTGTAGTCTATCAAAGAATAGCACACTACTAGGCTAGACCTAACTATCATAGAAGGCACACTATCATGCAACCCAAGCTATTCAAGGAAGAACGCAAGTATTCCAACCTAGCTACCATGCAAACATTCAATATGATGCAAGCTACCCTTAGGAGAGTATGGTGTCTCAATCCTAAGCTATCCTTAGGGGAGTATAAATCCTCTATCTAAGCTACCATGCAGTGGTCTTGGCCTAACCAAGTCATTCTACCATGAAGGGATTCTAACAATGCTAGTTCAAGCTACCCTTAGGAGAGTATAACTCAATCCTAGGCTACCACACCTACACTAATGCAAGCTACCATGAAGAACATCCAAGTAATGCCCATTAAATCTACCATGAAGAGCATTCCACAAATGCTAGTTCAAGATAACCTTAGGAGAGTAAGATTCCTCAATCCAAATCTACCATGAGAACTTCTAACTCATGCTACATAAACAGGCTATACATGAAAGGATCAGATATCACAACTTCAAGCTATTCTATACTAACATGCTTTGGTTAATTTTAGGTGATTAACCTTTCAATCTAGAATCATTCTATATGAGAAGACCTTTCACATTCTTCATACAAGCATTCATATAGGTCTAGGTAGTTCATGTGGGTAAAATCCTTCCACCACAACACTATCTATTTGTATACCAATTAATGCAAGCTATCTCATCATATTAGACATACTCTATTAGCCCTAGTGATCAACATTATGACCACAAGCCGTACTATCAAGCTTAACTCCACAATTATCATACTAGACTAGATCACCTAACATATTAGTCACAAGCCTTAGTCATAGGCAATTCTAAGCATAATTCATCATAAAGTCCCAAATTAAATCATTACAATTCATGTATCATACATTCATAAGTCTAGTTCAATTCATGATTTCATATTCCCATTCTTGAATTAGTTCTATACATGATAACAATTCTAGAAGATCTATCAAGAATCATCAATTTCTCATCACAAGGCATAAACCCACATACTTTGATTTCTAGGGTTAACCATGAAATTCACATAAATTCTTCATAATATCATGAATCAACACGAAATTAATCATAAATACGTATTATCCAACCAATTGGAGTTATACCCAACTATACCCACACATTGGAAGAAATGCTAGCTTAGATTGGTGTTCTTCTTCACATATTTGGGGAATTTCTAGGGGACTCTATGGGTGGAAGAACCCATAGATGAAAAGCTAAACTTACCTTTAATCAATGACCTAGAACAAGCTCTCAACAATGGACTTTGTTCTTGACCTAAGCTTCAAGCTCTATCTTCTTCTTCAATGGAGGTTTTCTAGAGAGAGAAATATTTGAGAGGAAGTTGGGTTGTCTTTGGATTCTAGGGAGAACGACTTAATTGAAGTAAACTTGAGTCTATAAGAGCTTCTATACTATACTAGGAAGAGTAAACTAATAGGGTTTCAATTTTGGAAAAATAATTAAAGACCTTTAAAGTTTCAACCTAAAATTTACTACCCTTCATGACTTACCTCGCCCTGTGCACCCCTTGGCTCGCCTAGGGCACTAGGCAACACACCTAATGGACCCTTGGCTTGCCTAAATTTCCAGTAACTCACCCCAAGAAGCCAGCCAACTTGGCGATTGGGGAGTCTTTTGGGGATGCACCAAACGGGTTGGCAAGCCCCGACGTAGCTCGCCCAATGAACTAGCAGCTAGGCCATGTGGAGGCTGCCCACTAGGCGATCTTGGCTCCCTTAGCTAATATCCAAGTCACTTGGGCGATGGCACTGCCCATGGCCAAGTGGCTCAAGGCGACCTCAAGGTTTTTCCTTTGTCTAGTTCAATGCATGATATGCCCCACTCCTTTTCCATTGACTTTTAACCCCTAAACCTCTCATTCTAAGTACGGAAAAGTCTTCTCTATGACCTTAACTCTCATACAAAACTTTATAACCCTAGCTTAAGGCCCTAGTTTAGTCTACTATTTTCCGGGAAATTACACAATAACAACAAGATTTTCATTATCACCATCTTTCTTTTATTGTTTCATATCTCTCTTGTACCAGTAGCAATGTTTCTTGTTATACTCGTTCTTGTGGCAATAATCACATGTTATATTCTTGTATTTAGACTTTGAATTGCATTTACTTTTATCTCTATCATGTAAGCAACTGAAGAAGATGAGACTTGAGATTCTTTTTCTCATCTCTTCATTTAAGACAACACTATTAGCATATTTCATAGTAACAACACCACTGAAAGCATAATTATTCAAAGAAACTCGAGAGTTTCAATATAGTCTAGTAGAGTATTAATAAGTCAAAGTCTTTGTATTTCTTCATCAAACTTTGCACCCATTTTAGATAGCTGGTCGAGGACTCCCTTGAAATTATTTTTATGATCAGAAAAGAGTGTGCTCTTTATATCTGATATTCATTAATTGTCTTAGCAAGAAACTTATTGTCGCCAGTCTTCGAAGGATAAATGTCTCAAGCTTATCCCATAAAATTATATAATGTGTCTCATTCATAATGTGATTTCTAATATTATCTTCGATCGATTGTCTTATAAAGCCTAATTTTAGGTCCTCACATTCTTAATCCTCATTATTCATAGACTCAAGTTTATTGGAAGAAAATATAGGTTAATGCATTTTCTTGACAAATAAAAAAAATTTCATTTTGACATTCTAATTATGATAATTACTACCATTCAAACACAAGATTTTACTCATATTTGACTCCATCATTCAAATAGATAATCACTAACAACTTGGCTCTAATACCAATTCATTGGGAAAGACTAACAGAAACAAAGGTGCACAACATGGAAATAACGTAAGAATATTCAAGTCTAAACTTTCTCTTCTATTTAAATCAAGAGGAGACAACAAATTCAATCTCAAACACTATTTGGGACAACAACCATATCAACTAAAACAAACTAGATTATAACACCTCACAACTTCTAAGCAAAGCTTTGTACCATCTTCCGTACGCTTATAGATTTGAACCCAATGATTTTTAAATTGCAAACAAATTTTAAGGTCCTTACTAAGTGTAGTAAGTGTATAAGATGTGGTTTAGGTCGTAAGGTGCCTCAACCATCAAGACAAGTTAAAATCCTTCCTCTCGGCTAAGTTTTTGCATGGGTTCATATTAATATCAACATAGAGTGATCATAATTATTTGCATGTAATGAACTAGGTAATCTATTGCCTATCAAAATTAAGGTCTATGAGTCTTTTTTTCCAACTCCACAAAGTTTGCCTCATTTCAAGTTTGGAGTAAAAAGTTATGATTATTTTACTAGAGATTACCACAATAGTGTTTTCAGAGCTAGTGCCTACAAACATCATCTACGAGTCATAAATTGAAGTACGACACATACTGTTCACTCGTGGAAAAAAGTTGTGAGAGTTATTTTTTAGCTCAAATTATTGCGGACCTAGTTGCACGTCGTAGAAGCATCTATGAGCCATAGTTTTGACCTATAGAATAAATATATGTAACTCAAATTTTTAGTTTGACTTCCACGGATAGATTCTATGGATCGTAGATCAAACCAAGGATCATAGATGGCCTCGTGGAAGGTTATTTGTAGCTTTTTAGTTGAAATTTCATTTGTCTTTTCCCACTTTTTCTAAGTCTAAGCCATGATTTATTTATATCGTAAAAAAAAAAATTTCATGCTCAAGACTCAATTCCTACACTCTAAACACCCTCAAACTGTGAAACTATCGTATGCTTTGAGTTTCAAGTCTTTCAAGGAAGTTCTTCTTTAAAATCTCAATATCTCAGGTATCTAAGGCTTCAATAAGAGTATCCCTTAACTCTTATGTGTAAAGTATTTTGATTCTCAAGAATTTCACAAGATTGTTAGAAGTAAAGATAGTCTTTTTTATGAAATAATGATCTTTCTTCATAAGATATGTTTTCATTGTTTCACTTTGGTTGTGAAATCTTATGGTACCGATTTAACATGATTTTTTATATCATTCAAACCCTTATGACTTTTAAGCATGAAACCAGTCATGACATGAATAACCACTTTAATACAAATTATTTTAAGATATGACTTTTGAGTTTAGCCTCATATATGATTCAAGATGATAAGTGTTTTTCATACTTATAAGCATTATATGAATATATGTTGTTTTTTGGGGACTATTTAGTTCTGAGAGGACGCCGACTTAGAAAATCCAAGTCTCATAACTACGTGCCAATGTAGGATTATGTTTCACCGCTTTGTGAGTTCACCTTCTGGCCTTGAGAGACATAGATAAGTGGATCCATATAGGATAAAATATGGTTCTATATTCTGGTAAGGTATATGGTAGCCCCATAAAATTTTGATTATAAGTTGAGTGTTGTAAGCTCAAATGACATATGTCGATTATAAGAAACTCTCTAAATATTAATTTTATGATATGTTTTAAGACTATACAGTTCCTTATAAATATGTTATTTTATGTGTATGATTATGCAAGTTATTGAAAAGACTCAACTATATGTATATGTATTTCTAAAAGAGATTTTTATGATTCTTATTTAGGGACTCCAACTACCTTCCTTGTTAGCTCTTCTCTATTCATACGATCATGAATATCTTATTCCACTGTATTGTTAATGATTCTTTAAATGATTATGCTAATGTTCTCCCTTACTTACTCAGTACATTCTACATATTGGTACATACATTTCTCTACACTACATCCTTTTATAATGTAGATTCCAATGTTCGTACTCAGATTCATGGCTAGTGAGGTTGCAACACTCCCAATTAGCTTTTGGTGAACCCTCCTAATTTGAGGACTCCGTTATTTCAAATAGTCAAACTCTTTTCCTTACATTGTTTTTGTTTTGAGGTAGATGGGGACCATATCCGGGCAGATTTATATTTTCATAGTAGAGGCTTTATTTAGACAATAGTAATGTAGTCTCATGGTGTCATTCCCCGAGGCTACCCCTTAGACATAAATGTAACACCTAAAAAATCAAAACTAAGATTAAACAAGAGAGAAGGGCAAACAACGGAGGGGGTCAACGTGTCGTGAATAGGACCACGACCCGTCACCCTAATTTTGGTTGTGCACCCAACAAAAGGGTAAATACCATGGACAACTTAATGGTTCGTGGAGCTCCAAATGGATTGTGAAGTGGCCTGTGAGGGGGACACTGAAACACCATGGATACTGTGAAGTGCCACAGACAACTAGACAGTCTGTAGAGCTTCACACGAGCCGTGAAGTGGCTCATAAAAGAGGCTTGATAGACTTTGAGGTTTGGATCAATATCAAACGATCATATCTTTACCCACAAAATGATTTTTGTGGCACACAACCAATCAAATAAAAGGTCATCTAGTCCTTTTTCCAAAGACCAAGTTTGCCTAATTTCGAGCCCGGAGTAAAAGGTTATGCTCATTTTAGTGAATCCCTATTGAGCAGAGCATCTTCACGTCCAACTTAAGGGATGGTACTCATGATGATTCATGAATCTTATCTTGAAGTTAATTCATCATCTTTTAAGTGAGGTTTCACCCCCAAAGTCATAGGTTAAGCACCACAGACATCTAAACAATCTGTGGAGCTCCAGACGGACCATAAAGTCATTTATGAAGGAGACTTGTCAGGCTTAGAGTTTGGGGTCAACTTCATATGGACATATTTCTTAGCACAAAATGAATTAGGTTTCCCATGACCTATCACATTAAATCTTTCTGAGTTATTTTTCCAACGCCACCAAGTTTTCCTAATTCCAAGCTCGGAGTAAAGAGTTATGCTCATTTTAGTGAAGCCTTGTCAAGAAAGGCTTCTTTACGAGATGATAGATGGGCCTTAGTAATCATGACAGCCCGTGAAGCCTGTCTTGAAGCCACTTCGGCAGCATTTAAGTCAGGGTCACATTGGTCTTTTACCCTATGCGTTTGGTACTTAAACTACATTGTTTAATGCTTAAAGTACGTCTTTTTACTCAGTCTAAGCTTAGTAAACTAGTCAAAAACTATGAACAACCCTTATTCTCTAAAAAAAACCACCCAATTTAGAGAGAAAAGAGGAGGAAAAAGTTGACCGCTTCTCCCAATAACAAGCATGAGTGTTCTTCGAAGTTCATCCCTAAAATGCACAGGATTTCTCCGTAGATTTCATCATCAGAGATGTGGGATTTCAGTAGTGGGTTCCTTTCACCTATTAGGTCACTAGAATTCAGTTAGTTCTTCGATTCTCATAATATGTTCAGACCTAGGGTTTCTACATTTTCAAGATTTATTGCGATTATAATTCCTTTGATCTAAATAACTTTTTTCTTGATGATTTAGTATACTTCCATATATAGCACTAAGAACCCTAGCTTGTGTAAATTTAACCTAGTTCATGATTTGTAATTGCTAGGCCAATCAGACAGAAAATCATGCTTGAAATTTTGAATGGTATATTCTCAATATATAAATATTGCATTCTTAGTTAGCATTTCCATTTTGAGCTATTCAATATTTCGTGCATTTTTACATCATGGATATTTAGTTGGGAGTAGACTTAGAACCCAGTTCGACTAAGGTTCAACGTACCCTCAAAGTCAAGAACTACGTGCCTACATAGGTTTATAAGTCCCCTCAGTTGGGCATCAGTTTTAGTGATCAGTCACAACCCAAGGAAGCCCCTAGGCATAACATGGCGTACATGACCCCGAGAGGCCCCATACAAGGAACTTAGATTTCATAATAGAAGATAATATAATAAGTAGATTTAAAAGACAGTTTCAAGATATCAAAGTTTTATAAAGAAAAGCGGAAATCTAAACACCGTGTCAAAGCCAACTAGTACATAAGAATGAAATTGGGTCTATCCCATATATGATGTCCAAAACTGAAAGTAAGAAAGAAAAATGAAAACAATGAAAATCCATCCTCAAAGCATGACGACTCAACAAAGCTTAGAAATCTCTCAAATCAACCTTTAGCCACAAATTTTGGAACCTTGACCAACAGACCCTATATTTGGGAAAACATAGGCAAGAGTATGCATTAGTACAAAATATGTACCAAGTATGATAGCCATGCATAAAACATTTAAAACATGCTAAAACGAGACATTTTTATGAGTATGCAATGATCAAGCTAAACCATCAATCTTGTGAGTTAGAAAACATAAGTCATAAAATATGATCAATGTAAGTGAACATCATCTTAAATCATACTTATGATACTTCTCTAAGTAACCTTAGTACTTTATAGCTTGCTTGTGGGAAGTAGCCTTTACCGACATATAAGACCATGCAGGCTATCAACATGGAATCTGTTGTGTCCCACATTGAAAAGGGGTTGTCCTATTTGCCAAGGCAAGGACCGTCAAATTCTAGTTATTATGGATCCACTAGATAATGTCTATCTAGACAATCCTATGTTGGCACATAGTTTATGGGACTTGGATAATCGCCTCTTGTCCACTCGGTACTAAGCTTAACTTCCACGGAATAGTTCCTAATCCTATTCATCTTAGCTCTTAAAGGAACATGTGTAATCGCATCTTGTCCTTTCATCATATGAAATGTGTTATCGTCTCTTTTCATTCAATAGAGAGCATGGGTAATCACCTCTTGCCTCTACATTAGTGTAATTCCTT
Organism: Solanum megistacrolobum; assembly: GCA_029582645.1. Classification (NCBI taxonomy): domain Eukaryota; kingdom Viridiplantae; phylum Streptophyta; class Magnoliopsida; order Solanales; family Solanaceae; genus Solanum; species Solanum megistacrolobum. The sequence continues at coordinate 83,907 of JAJOON010000697.1, forward strand.
AATCATTAATGGTCTATTTTAGGTGAGAAAAGCCTTTCAACCTTAGGAACCCTTCATATGTGAGAAAACCTTTCACCATCATGCTTTCATGTGTATATGAGAAATCCTTTCAACAACACAACAACAATCATCATCATTGATGCTTCACTCTCAAAGCATCCTTAAAACACACATAAATTCCATAAGAACATGCAAAATTTCATAATCACTTCTTTCATAATTCAAAACCCACATCATATCATCATAACTTGGAAAACATGGGAATTACATGGGTTCATGGGGAATCATCATATAACCATAGAATTTCAGCGATTCATGCATAAGAGATCATAATTCAATCAATTAAATCAATAATCAAGAGAACTTAGAACATAGAACAAAACCCTAACTCAATTGGGGATTTCTAACTTTGAAAAATAGGAAAATTTGGGAACTCCATGAATGGAAGGGATTCATGGATAAAAACTATCATATCTCAATGCCAATTGCTCATCTTCAATGGAGGAATTGGAGACTTGGCTTGAAACCCTAGGTTGAACTCTACTTCTTCAACTTCTAGAGAGAGAAATATTTGAGAGAATAATTTCAATTGAGTAAATTTTCGGGTTGAAACACTTATGTAGTGGTTCTAAAAGAGGGTAACATGGTATTAAAATAAGTAAATTTGCGGAAAGGATAAAAAAGCCCTTAAAATAACTATCGATCTCCACCTACGGCCTAACCTATGGTCTATAAGTCCAACCATGAACCGTACTGGTCAGTCGTGGTCGAGATCAGAGACACCCATCAAAGAACCCTAATCGATAACATCCACCTACAGACCATGGGTCTAACGACGGACCGTGGACCACGGTCGTAGGTCACCATCTTTGATCCCAAATTCAACCAAGTCTGGGACTCACCTGCGAGACCTATCTACGACTCGTGCATTGGACGATGGACCCTCTTAGTGAACCGTTATAAATTATAGAAAATTTGACATTGTGAAGAAAGTTAACAGGACACCCATGGACCCCCATCTACGGTTGGTGGGTCATTTCACAAGCCGTGGAACGCTTCCTTCGGAACTCGCACCAGTTTTTTGAAAACTGAATTTTCCTATCTTTTTAATCTGAGGTGTTACATTATCTCCCCCTTAGGATGATTCATCCTCGAATGAGATTAAATACATCATAAGGAGGGTAGGAACTTAAACCTAACAGCCCAACATGAAATGCAATCACATCAATGCACATATCCGAGGAGGAAACATCAACTCCAGGTTAAAGAATGCTCAAAACATAATATCATGAAGTTTATATGCAACTCATACTCACAAGCACATACACACGTAGAAATCAACCAAGTTAACTCATTTTCTCAAAACTTAAGCTTTTCATGAATATGCATAAATTAGGAAATCATGGGAATATCTAAGATACATGACACCAAATGAGTAAACCATGAGGGACTCAATACCTCAAGCTAGAGTAGGAGTAGAAGATAGATGAGGATATCAGGAAATCATATTGGCCTCGACCTCCCAAGTAGTACCCTCAACTAAGTGATTCCTCCACAAGACTTTTACGGAAGCAACTTCTTTGTTTCTATACTTCATAACTTGACAGTCTAAAATCTCAACCGAAACTTCTTCATATGAAAGATTCTCCTCAACTACCAAACCTTCTAAGAGAACTATAGATGTCAGATCACCAACACATTTCTTCAACAGAGAGACATGGAAAACCGAATGCACCGATGCCAATTCATTAGGCAATTCAAGTTCATAAACAACCTTACCCATATGCCTCAAAATCTGATATGGGCCTACATAATGGGGTCTAAGCTTCCCTTTCTGATATGGGCCTACATCAAACTCAAGATATCTCCTCCTCAAATTAGCATATGACTTTTGCCAACTTTGAGCCATTTTCAACATTTCTCTAGTAAATCGAACTTTCTCCATAACCTCATATACCAAGTCGTGACCTATTAGGGCAACTTCACCCACTTAAAACCAACCTATATGAGATCTACACCTCCTACCATACAAGGCCTCAAATGGAGCCATACCAAATCAACCGATAACTATAGTTAAATGCAAACTCAATAAGAGGCAAATGATCATCCCAAATACCCTTGAAGTCTATCACAAAAGCTTTCAACATATCTTCCAATGCTCGAATAGTACCCTCCGCTTGTCCATCAGTTTGTGGATGAAAGGTAGTACTAAGCTTAACACGAGTACCTAGACCCCTTTGGAAAGATTTCCAAAACTGAGAAGTGAACTGAGTACCACGATCGAAGAAAATGGATAAAGGCACTCCATGCAACCTTACCATTTTCCTCAAGTATAACTTAGCATAGTCTCCACCAAATAAGAAACCTTGAGAGGGATGAAATGAGCCAATTTCGTCATTCAATCTACAATAAACCAACAATAAAGTCCATATTCAAATCTTCCCACTTCCAAGTAGGAATGCTAATAACATGGGATAAACCTCTCGGTTTTTGATGCTCAACTTTCACTTGTTGATAATTAGGAAATATGGCCAAAAACTCCAGAATTACTTTCTTCATCCTATTCCACCATTAGATCTCCTGTAAATCACGGTACATCTTGGTAGATCCCAGGTGAATGGAGTACCTAGAACCATGGGATTCTGATAAGATATGTTCCCTCAAGTCGTTTATAATAGGAACTCACAGACGACCTTGATATCTAAGTACACCATCTCCCCTTTGGGGGAAAGCCTCTATGGACTTTTTAAGCACAACTTCCTTCAATTCAACAAAAGTCAGATCAAGACCTTGCTTGGCCTTCACATCCGCCACAAAAGATGATTTTGAACCATTGTGGACTATAACACCACCCTTGGTTGAGTCCACTAATTAGACACCCAACCGGGCCAATCTATGAACATGTCGAACCAACTCTTTTCTATCGTCCTCAATCTGAGCAACACTACCCATAGACAACCGACTAAGAGCATCCGCCACCACATTCGCCTTACCAGGGTGATAGAGAACACTCATAACATAATCCTTTAATAACTCAAGCCACCTTCTTTGGTGAATATTTAGATCCTTTTGATTAAACACATATTGCAAACTCTTATGGTCGGTGAAAACATCGACATGAACACTATATAAATAGTGCCTCCAAATTTTTAAGGCAACAACAACCACCGCTAGTTCAAGGTCATGGGTAGGATAATTCTTTTCATGAATCTTAAGTTACCTTAAAGCATAGGCAATAACTTACCCATTTTTCATAAACACACACCCTAGTCCAATTCTCGATGCATCACAATAAACCACAAAACCATCAGCTCCTTCTAGTACAGTCAACACCAGAGCGGAAGTAAGTCTATCTTTCAATTCCAGAAATCTCTTTTCATATGCCTCGAACCATATGAACTTAACCTTCTTTTGGGTCAATGTTGTCAATGGAGAAGCAATAGAAGAAAACCCTCAACAAACCTTCTATAGTAACCAACTAAACCCAAGAAACTTCTAATATCTGAAGGGGGTAGAGGTCTAGGCCAATTCTTGACCGTATCGATCTTCTTAGGATCTACCTCAATACTCTTGCTAGAGACAATGTGACCAAGAAAAGCCACAGACGGTAGCCAAAACTCACATTTGCTAAACATTGCAAAGAGTTGTTAGTCCTTGAGAATTTGTAGCACAATCCTCAAATGATCCATATGTTCACCCTTACTTCTCGAATAGATCAATATATCATAAATGAACACAATGACAAACATATTAAGGTATTGTCTAAACACCTGATTCATTAAGTCTATAAAAGCGGTTGGACCATTAGTCAAACCAAAAGACATCACCAAAAACTCAAAAAGACAATATCGGGCTCTAAAAGTTATTTTGGGAATATCATCTTCCTTCACCCTCAATTGGTGATAACCCGACCAGAGGTCAATCTTAGAGAAGTAACTCGCTCCTTGAAGTTGGTCAAACAAATCATCTATCCTTGGGAGAGGATACTTATTCTTAACTGTAACCTTATTCAATTGCCAGTAGTCTATACACATTCGGAGAGAACAGTCCTTCTTTCTAACAAACAAGAGTGGATCACCCTATGGAGAGATACTCGGTCGGGTGAAACCCTTATCCAACAAATCTTTCAATTGCTCTTTTAACTCTTTGAGTTCTATCAGAGCCATTCGATAAGGAGGAATAAAGATAGGTTGCGTATTAGGGAGAAGGATAATATAAAAGTCTATTTCCCTTTTGGGAGAAATATCGGGCAAATCATCTGGAAACTTCCAGAAATTCATTAACAACGGGGACCGACTCAAAAGTAGGGGTTTCAGAATCTTCATTCCTCACAATAACTAGATGGTAAATGCAACCCTTCGAAATCAGCTTTCTAGCTTTAAGACAAGAAACAAACTTGCCCTAAGGCATAAAATTTCCCCTATCCACTCTATGACGGGCTCATTTGGAAACTGAAACTTGACTACACGAGTTCTACAATCAATAGAAGCATAACATCAATGCAGCCAATCCATACCAAGGATAACAGTATAATCTAGCATATCAAGCTCTAACAAATCAACAAGAGTAACTCTATGGGACAAGGAAATGGGTCACTTTCTATAGACCCTCTTAGCCATTACAGAATCACCAAGAGGAGTAGAGACACAAAAGGGATCTAACCACACATCCGTAAGAATATCAAACGTCATAGCCACATATGGTGTTATAAAATATAATATAGCACCGGGATCAATTAAAGCATAAACATCAAGTTGGAAGACTTTCAACATACCGGTGACCACATCGGGAGAAACCTCTTGCTCATGAAGAGTCTGAAGTGCATAAAATCTGTTTTGCTTCTGACCTCACTAGGACCGGATGAAGGATTAAGTTGAGCCTTTCAACAATTCTCTCCATCATTTTTAGCAACTAAAGGATAGTCTCTTGTCTTTTGGTCCACCTTATCACAATTAAAACAAGCATTGGAACCCGCTAGATACTTGCCCTCATGTTTTTTTTCCATACTTAGCACAAGTAGGCATTAAAACCCCACTATCATTTCCTCCTTGAGGCCTAGGGTTAGACACCCTATATTTGTTAAACTTATAAGGAACATTGGAGGAACCTTGACCAGAAAACCTTTGTCGAAACTTTGAACGACCATGTCCATCAAACCTTGAATGTGATAAATTGCCATCACATGTCTTTGCCCTCTTTGCCTCTCTAGACTTTTCCTTCAGTTTCTCCCCTTCTATTTGTTGAGAATGAACCATGAGACGAGAAATATCCATATCGCTAACAAGCATGGTGGTACAACATTCCTTGACCACCATTTCAGACACATCTGAAACGAACTTGCTCATATTTGTCCTAGGATTAGCAACCATTGTAGGAGAATATCGAGAAAATTATGTGAACTTCGAAGCATACTTCTTCACACTCATACTACCTTGATGAAGATTATAAAATTCAAGCACCTTTGCCTCCCTCATCTCAAGAGGAAACAACCTATCAAGGAAAGCAACCTTAAACTTTTCCCAATCAAGAGGACCCGCATCTTCCATCCTCACTTCATTCCATTGGTTGAACAAAATTTGTGCAACACCCTTAAGTTGATAAGCAACCAACTCCGCCTTTTCCATCGGCATCACTCCCATAATCATCAATACCTTGTAAGCCTCACCAATGAACTCATGAGGATATTCAACATGCTTAGAACCATGAAACGCCAGAGGATTCATTCTAGTGAAATCCCTCACTCCAGAAGCCGCCGTACCCACATTTGGGTTCACGGGGACCGAAACCTCCCTATTGGCTTGGGATTTCATGGCTTGAGAAAAAACTTGTAAAGCAGCCCTAAATTCCCCGTTAGTCACTTGTTCGGCCAAAGGATAGAGACCTTATAGACTTGAACTATGTCTCACAACTTTAGAGTAATGAACGAAGTGGAGTTTCTGAATCATCTTGTAGCCCCTAATTCATAAGTGTAGCGCGCTTCACACTCATGAGCAAGACTCTACTTGACATGGCTTATGAGACCTAAGGTAGACCTTAGGCGTAACATGGCATACAAGACCCCGAGAGGCCCCACACATGCCACTTAAATTTCATAATACAAGATAATATAATAAGGAGATTTAAAAGATAGTTTCAAGATAGCAAAGTTTTATAAAGCAAAGCGGAAATTTAAACATTGTCTCAAAACCATCTAGAACATATGAATGACATTAAGCCTAGCCCATACATCATGTCCAAAGCTGAAAGTAAGAAAGAAAATTGAAAACAATGAAAATCAATCCTCGAAGCATCAAGACTCACCAAAGCTCGGAAATCTCTCAAATCAACCACTATCCATGAAATTGGAAACCCTGACTGTCAGACCCTATATTTGGGGAAACGTAAGCAAGAGTATGCGTTAATAAAAAATATGTACCAAGTATGATAGTCATTCAAAAAACATTTAAAACATGCTAAAGTGGGTCATTTTATGAATATGCAATGATCAAGCTAAAACATCAATTTGTGAGTAAGAAACCATAAGTCATAAAAGATTATCTATTCAAGTGAACATCATCTTAAATCATACTTACGATACTTCTCAAAGTAAGCTTAGTTCATCATAGCTTGCTTGTGCGAAGTAGCCTTAACCGACATATAAGACCATGCGAGCTATCAACATGGAATTTGGTGTCTCCCACACTGAAAAAGGGTCTTCCTACTTGTCAAGGTAAGGACCATGAACTTCTAGCTATTGTGGGTCCACTAGCTAATGTCTATCAAGACAATCCGATATTGGCACATAGTTTATGGGATTTGGGTAATCGCCACTTGTCCACTCGGTACTAAGCTTAACTTCCATAGAATAATTCTTAATCCTATTCGTCTTAGCTCTTAAAGAAACATGGGTAATAACCTTTTGTTGTTTCATCATATGACATGGGTAATGCCTCTTGTCATGCAATAAAAAAGCATGGGTAATCGCTTCTTGCCTCTACATTAGTATAATTCCCTAATGACTGGTTCATTTTAGGTGATAAAAACATTTCAACCTTAGGAACCCTTAATATGTGAGAAAACCTATCATAATCATGATTTCATGTGATTATGAGAAATCCTTTCAACAACACAACAACAATCATCATCATTGATACTTCACTCTCAAAGCTTCCTTAAAACACTTACATAAATTCCATAAGACCATGCTAAATTTTGTAATCTCTTCTATCATAATTCAAAACCCACATCATATCTTCATAACTTGGAAAACATAGGAATTACATGGGTTCATGGGGAATCATCATTAAGCCATAGAAGTTCATCGATTCATGCATAAAAGATCATAGTTCAGTCAATAATCAAGGAAACTCATAACATAGAAGAAAACCCTAAGTGAATTGGGAATTTCTAACTTTGAAAGATAGGAGAATTTTGGAACTCCATGAATAGAAGGGATCTATGGATAAAAACTATCATACCTCAATGCCAATTTCTCATCTTGAATGGAGGAATTGGAGACTTGTCTTGAAACCCTAGGTTGAACCCTTCTTCTTCAACTTCTAGAGATAGAAATATTTGAGAAAATGATTTCAATTGAGTAAATTTTGGGGTTGAAACACTTATAAATGAGTTCTAAAAGAGGGAAAAATGACATGGTATTGAATTAAATCAATTTGGGGAAAAGACAAAAAAAACCTTAAAATAACTGTCGATCTCCACGTACGGCCTGACCTATGGTCCGTAGGTCCAACTACGGACCATAGTGGCCAGTCGTGGTCGAGATGAGAGACACCCAACAAAGGACCCTCATCGAAAACATCCAGGGATGGGTTGTGGGTCCAACGACAGATCGTGGACCACGACTGTAAGTCACACCTTTAATCCTAGATTCAACCAATTTTGGGCTCACCTACGAGACCTATCTACGACTCTTGAATTGGACGATGAACCATCCTGGTGAACCATTGAAAATTATAGAAAACTTTTTATTATAAAGAAAGTTAATTGGCCACCCACGGACCCCCATTTATGGTCCATGGGTCGTTCCATGATTTGTGGAAGGCTTCCGTCGGAAGTGGCACTAGTTTTCTAAAAAGATGAATTTTGCCGTGTTTTTGAATCTAAGATGCTGTATGAGCTGAGTTTATATTTAAATTATACTTCAGTTAATATTATATACCTTGTTCAACTTAGATGCATTGTTCAGCTTATATAGCTTGTTCAACTTAAAATATCTATATCATACATGCTTAGTACATTCCAAGCACACACACATACTTTGCGCTACATCATTTCATGATGAAGGTTTAGGCACTAAGCATCCAAATCACGCTTAGTTCGACTCTCAGCTTATATTCAACAGCTTCAGTAGTGAGTCCTCATAGTTTGACGACATTTCATTATCCTTTATTTATTTAGTTACTTTCATTCTTTTCAGTATTTTTAGAGTTAGCTGGGAACTTGCCCTAACAACTCATTAGTAGTAGAGGTTTGCAGACATAGATTCAGTATTTAGTTGTTTGGGGTGGTTTCCCCTTGACCTATTCAGATTTATTCTCATTTGGAGTCCTTAGGTTTTACTCAGTTATTAGTAATGCTTCTACTTATCTTTGTTATATATTTAGTATGCTTGTGATTTGCTAAACTCAGGGTTAGCTTGGGGTCACTCATGATCCTAGTTCCCATGTTACGTCTAGGGGGTAACCTCAGGGCGTGACAAGCTTGGTATCAGAGCCTCAGGTTCAAGAGTCCTAGGGTGCCTGAAAGCTGCAGGAAGTAGAGTATCTTTCATGAGTGTGAAGCGCGCCACACCTATGAGAGAGAGGCTATGAGGTGTTCTAAGAAAAAAATATCTTCTTTCTTTCCAGCTCGTGCCATAGAGTATAAGTTCTATTTAATCTCCTTCTAACTCCTACTCTTCAAATTTCAGAAAATGCCTCCCAATAGAGATAACACAAGGAACCATCTAACAGCTCCAGCAGACCCATTAAATGAGCAAGTCACACATGCCGAGTTCAGGGCTATTTTCTAATTACTTGCTCAGGCTATGACAGCCTTAGTCAATCAACATATTGTGGACCCAACTCCGCCTCACACTAACACTACTGTAGCAAGAATCCAGACCTCACTTGGGTTAACCTTAGGGATTTTTGAGGGTCTATGTTAGAAAAAAATCTATAATAGTTTCTCAACGTCATTTAGAAGGTAACAGACATTATAGGTGTCGCTCTAGTCGAGACTACAGATTTGGCCACCTATCAGTTGAAGGGGGTGTCCTACACTTGGTACTAGTAGTGGAAGGAATCTATTGGTACTAATGCAGGTCCAGAAACTCTATCAGAACCTTTCTCAGTCTCTACTCCACTTGGTGACCCACTTATAGCTAGACGGCTATATAGAAATTTCCCTAGCAAAGCTTTTGAGAAAGTCACCTTAGCAGACCTTGTAAACTTAGAAATGAGTTATTTGGATATGATTCTAGGCATGGATTGGTTACATTCCTTTTATGGCTCCACCAATTGTAGAAATAGGATCGTTCGATTTGAATTTCCAAACGAGCCAGCCGTAGAATAGAAAGCTAGTAGCTCATTGCCTATGGTTCGATTTATCTCTTATCTTAAGGCTAGGAATTTTTTTCCAAAGGGTATATCTAGTATCTCGTTCGGGTTAAGGATTCATAATCTGAAACCCCCACTCTTGAGTCAGTCCCAGTAGTAAATGAGTTTCGAGAAGTGTTCCTAGAAGATCTTCCCAGAGTTCCTCCCAAAAGGGAAATCGACTTAGGAATAGATACCCTTCTACATAACCAGCCTATTTCGATTCCTCCTTCCAGAATGGCTCCAGATGATCTCAAGGAATTGATAGAACAATTGAAATATCTTCTAGATAAGGACTTCATCAGACTTAGTATCTCTCCATAGGCTACTCAAGTGTTGTTCGTGAAAAAAAGAGACGGTTCTCTCAGAATGTGCATTGACTATCGTCAGTTGAACAATTCCACAATCAAGAATAAGTATCCTAACCCCAAAATTGCTGACTTTTTCAACCAACTTCAGGGTGCTAGTTTCTTTTCTAAGATAAAACTCTGATCCTGCTATCATCAGCTTAAAATCAGAGATAATGAAACCCCGAAGACAACCTTCAGGACTCGATATAGTCACTATGAATTTGTAGTTATGTATTTTGGACTAACAAATGCTCCTGTATATTTCAGGGACTAAATGAAAAAGGTGTTCAAATAGTATTTACACCTGTTCATCATCGTCTTTATAGATGATATCCTCATTTATTCTCAGAGTGAGGAAGAGCATGCGACTAATCGGAGAGTTGTTCTGTAAATCCTCAAAGATCGCTAGCTATTCACTAAGTTCAACAAATGTGAATTATACTTACGTTCCATCACTTTCTTTGGTCATATGATATCTAGCGAAGGGATCCGAGTAGATTCTCAAAAAATTGAGGCAGTACAACACTGGCCCATACCCATCTCTCTGACTGATCTCAGAATTTTCTTCGGTTTGGCTAGTTATAACAGAAAGTTCCGTGAAGGATTCTTATCCATAGCTTCCCCATTGACCAATTTAACTTAGAAAGAGGTCATGTTTCAGTGATCAGATGAATGTGAGAAAAGCCTCTTAGAACTGAAAACCAGGATGACTACAACTCCGGTCTTGACTCTACAAGAGGGTTCAGACGGTTATGTGGTTTATTGTGATGCATCAATCGTCTGCCTAGGTTGTGTATTAATGCAGCAAGGTAATGTCATAACTTATGCTTCTAGGTAACTTAAGGTCCATGAGAAGAACTACCCGACTCATGACCTCGACTTGCAGCCATAGTGTTTGCCCTAAAGATTTGGAGACATTATTTGTATGTTGTTCATGTTGATGTGTCCACATATCATAAGAGCCTCCAGTATGTATTCACCCAAAAAAATTTGAATCTTCGTTAGAGAAGATGGCTTGAGTTCCTCAAAGACTATGACATAAATGTGCTTTACCTTTCGGGTAAGGCCAATGTTGTTGTTGATGCTCTCAGCAGACAATCTATGGATAGTATAGCACATGTTGAGGAAGAAAAATGAAGATTTAGCCAAAGATGTTCACCAGCTTGCTCACTTAGGATTTAGCCTTACGAACATGTCAGATGGTGGTATTATAGTTCAGAATGGATCAAAATCTTCATTGGTAGTGAGGGTTAAGGAAAAATAGGATAGTTATCCTATATTACATCAATTGAAAGGTGCAACGCATCGACTAAATGTTGAGGTTTTCTCCCAAGGGGGAGATGGTGTACTTCGTTATTAGAGTCGTTTATGTGTTCCAAAATGGGTGAGTTGAGGTAGCAGATACTTATAGAAGCCCATAATTCCATATATTATTTTCATTCAGGTGCCACTACGATATTTCATGATCTATGAGAAGTGTATTGGTGGAACGACATGAAGAGGGACATCACAGATTTTGTGGCTAAGTGTCCTAACTGTCACTAAGACTAGGAGGTGTGACTCAAGAGATTAACATTCCCACGTGGAAGTGGGAAGTGATAAACATGGACTTTATTATAGGTTTACCTCTTAATCGGAGAAAACATGACTCCACTTGGGTGAAAGTGGACAGAGTTACCAAGTCAACTCACTTGTTGGCTGTCAAGACTACAAATACGGTAGAGGACTACGCCAGAATCTACATCATTGAGATAGTCAAGTTGAATAGGGTTCCCTTGTCTATCATCTCAGATAGAGGTCCTCAGTTTACATCACATTTCATAAAGTCATTTTAGAAAGGTCTTTCTACTCGAGTAGATCTCACTACAACATTTCATCCACAAATTAATGGTCAGGTAGAGTGTCCATTCAGACCTAAGAGGACATTTTAACAACTTGCGTGATCGATTTCAAGGGTGGTTAGGATGATCACCTACCTCTCATAGAGTTCGCCTGTAATAACAACTTCCATTCTAGTATTCAGATGGCCCGTTATGAGGCACTATATGGGCGTAGATGCAGGTCTCTAGTTGGTTGGTTCGAAGTAGGTGAAGTAGCCTTGATTGGGCTAGATTCGGTTCATGAGGCTATGGAGAAAGTTCAAATCATTAGAGAAATACTAAAGAAAGCTCAGAGTCATCAGAAGTCCTATGCAGATGTGAGGAGAAGGGACTTAGAGTTTAAAATCAATGATTGGGCTTTCCTTAAAGTTTCACTCGTAAAAGGGGTGATGAGATTTAACAAGAAAGGAAGCTCGGTCCCAAGTATGTAGGTCCTTACAGAATCCTGAAAAGGGTTGGTAATGTGGCATATGAGTTAGAACTACCAACAGCACTAGCAGCGGTTCATCCTATCTTTCAAATTTCCTTGTTGAAGAAGTGTGTGGGTGATCCTGCATCGATACTACCTATAGAGAGTGTGGTTGTGAAGGATAGCCTCACCTATGCGGAGATTCATGTTGAGATTCTTGATCGTCAGGTTCGTAGGTTGAGAAATAAGGAAGTCGCTTCAGTAAGGTTTGTGGAGGAGTCAGTCCGTAGAGGGAGCTACTTGGGAGGCAGAAGCAGCCATGATGGCCAAATATCCTCACCTCTTTCTTTCCAATTCTGTTTCAACTTGAGGTAGTAGTTCCTCTCCAGTGTCTCAACTTACTCTTGTGTAATTCAGTAGTAGTATCATGTTCCCTCAGTTATCATTGCATACAAGCATATTTGCATGTTCATGGAACTCAGTTCAGTAAGATATATGTTTCTAATATTCAGTTGGTAGGGATTTAAGCTCTTTCTACCAAATTCAGCCTGTTCAGACTTCATTTGAGGATGAATGATCCCAAGGGGAGATATTGTAACACCTAAAAAATCAGAACAAAGATTGAACAAGATAAAAGGGCAAACCATGGAGGGGGTCCACATGTCATAAAGAGGACCACGGCCTGTCACCCTGCTCCTGGTTGTGCACCCAGCAAAAGGTAAAAGACCATGGACCACTGAACGGTCTATGGAGCTCCACACGGGCCGTGAAGTAACATGTGAGGGGGACACAAAACCACCATGGCTACTGTGAAGTACCACAGATAACTAGATGGTCTTTGGAGCTTCACACGATCAATGAAGTGGCTCATCAAAGAGGCTTGATACACTTTGAGGTTTGGGTCAACTTCAAACGATCATCTCTTTCACCACAAAATGGTTTGGGTGGCCCAAAACCTATCAAAATAAAGGTCTTTGGGTCCTCTTTCCAACGCCACCAAGTGTGCCTAAAAAGTTATGCTCATTTTAGTGAAGCCCTGTCGCGTAGAGCATCTGCACGACCTACTTGACAGGCCATGGTACTCATGATGCCCCGTTAATTTTATCTAGAAGTCAATTCGTCAGCTTTTAAGTAAGGTTTCACCCCCAAAGTCACTAGTTAAGCACCATAGACGTCTAAACGGTATGTGGAGCTCCACACAGACCGTAAAGTCGTGTGTAAATGAGACTTTTCAGACTTAGAGTTTAGAGTCAACTTCAAATGGTCATATATTTTAGCATAAAATTAATTAGGTGGCCCAAGACCTATCTAATTAAAGATCTTTGAGTCCTCTTTCGAGAGGCACCAAGTTTGCCTAATTCCAAGCTCGGAGTAAACATTTATTATCATTTTAGTGAAGCCATGTTGGGCAGGGAATCTTCACGAGCTGCTAGACGGTCCTTTGTAATCATGACGGCCAATGAAGCCTTTCTTAAAGCTACTTCGGCAGCATTTAAGTTAGGATCGCATTGGTCTTTTCCCCTATGCGTTTAGTACTGAAAATATGTCGTTTAAAGCTTAAACTACATTGTTTTACTCAGTGTAAGCTTAGTAAAGTAGTCAGAAACTACCCAGAACCCTCATTCTCCCAAAAATCACCCAACTTAGAGCGAAAAAAAGAAGAAAAAGTTGACCGCTTCTCCCAAGAACAAGCAGTAGTGTTCTTCAAAGTTAATCCCCAAAATCTTCCGTATTTCTCTGTAGATTTCGTCACCAGGTATGTGGGGTTTCACTAGTGGGTTACTTTCACCGATTAAGTCCCATGAATTTAGTTAGTTCTTCATCTTCTCATAAACCATTCAAACCTAGAGTTTCTAGATTTTCAAGATTATTATTATTATGGTTCCTTTAATCTAAATAACTTGTTTCTTGATGATTTAATATACTTCCATGTATAGCACTCAGAACCCTAGCTTGTGTAGATTTATCTTAGTCCATGATTTATACTTGCTAGGCCAATCAAATAGAAAACCATGCTTCAAACTTAGAACACTATATTCTCAGTATATAAATGTTGCATTCTCAATTTGCATGTCAGTTTTTAGCTACTCAATATTTATTACATTTGAGCTTCATGGATATTTAGTTGGGAGTAGACTTAGCACCGAGTTGAACTAGGGTTCAGCGTACCCTTAAAGTCCCAGAACTACGTGCCTGCGTAGGTTTATAAGTCCCCTAAGTTGGGCATCAATTTTAGTGATCACCCAACAGTCATGCCTCTATACCTCTAGCAAGGTATATTGGGTCTTCTCATTGGGGCGTATTGGACTCCACATTTAGCTCACATGGTTTATGTCGGCTACTAGTAGCTCCCACAACTATATTATTAGTGGATTAACCAGGTTTTCAGCAGTTACTGCAGTATCTTCATGATTAGTACTTTGTCATATCATCCAGTTTAACTTTTAGTTATAGTTCATTACATATCAATATCCTTGTTTAGATTATATCATTACTCAGTTATGCATTGTTCATCTTATATAGCATTCCAAGTACTGACGCATACTTTGTGCTATATCATTTCATGATGTAGGTTCTGGCACTCAGCATCCAGATCACGCTTAGTTCGGCTCTCAACTTATATTCATCAGCTTCAATAGTAAGACCTCATAGTTCGAGGACATTTCATTATGTTTGATTTATTTAGTTACTTTCACTCTTTTCAGTATTTTGAGAGTTAGGTGGGGACTTGTCCTAGCATCTCATTAGTAGTAGAGGATTTCAGGCATAGAGTTTGTATCCACTTGTTTAGGGTGGTTTCCCCTTGACATGTTCAGATTTATTTTCATTTGGAGTCCTTAATTTGAAGTCAGTCATTAGTTATGCTTTCTCTTATCTTTGTTATCTTTTTAGTATGCTTGTGAAATGTCAAACTCAGGGTTAGCTTGGGGTCACTCGTGATCCTAGGTATCATTTTGTGTCACGGGGAAGCCTCGAGGCTTGAAAGTAATATGTGACCTAGGAACACGGGTGATCCCAAGCTAACCCTGGGTCTTGAATATATCAAGCATGCTGAAAAAATATAAATAAGTAAACCATATACAATGCGAAAGCTGAAAATAATGGATATCTAAAATGGGGAAAAAACCCAATTATTCTAAATATATAAAACATAACAAGAGTTTAGTGAGGATTGAAACAACACTTATAACTCTAGGTAAATCTGCTGCCCTGTCTGAAAAGCCTCTAACTGAATAGAATTTATAGGACATTCCCTAGCTAACTATAACAAGACTGAAACTGAAAATAAAGATAAAGAGATAAAGCATGTGAACTGTCCTTGAAGGACTAGGTCTCACCACTAAAGCTGCTGAAGTCAGACTAAGAATCGAACTACACGTGATCTGGATATTAATCTCTAGACCTATATCATAAAACGATGTAGCACAAAAGTAAATATCACTACTTTGAATGTACTGAGCATGCAAGATATTGTTACTAAGTTGAACAATGATATAAATGAGCAGTTTAATAATGAATATGCTAAATAGACTGTACTGAAGTGTAACTAAAATCTGAGCTGAATGTAGTAACCATCATGTAGCTAATATGTTGAACTGAGTACTAGAGTAAATGCTGAAAACCTGGTCAATGCAATAAGAATCTTACTGTGGGACTTACTATTAACCGATATAAACCATGTGACCTAAACGTGGGGTCTTATGTATACACCCCATTGAGAGGACCCAATATACCTTGCAAGGGGTATAGAAGCATGACTAAAGCATGATTATTAAAACTAATGCTCAAAAGAGGGCACTTCTGAATCTACATTGGCATGCAGTTCTGGGACTTTGAGGGTACGTTGAACCCTAGTCCAACTCAGTGCTAAGTCTACAACAACCTGAATATGAAAAGCTAAGATGCACTAAATACTGAATAGCTCAAAACACTGACATTCTAACTGAGAATGCAACATTTATTTACTGAGAATATGGCATTCAAAATTTGAAGCATGATTTTCTATTTGGTTGGCCTAGCAAGGATAGTTGATGAACTTGGATAAATTTACATAAGCTAGGATTTTGAGTTCCATGGGTGGAATTATACTAAATTATCAAGAAACAAGTTATTTAGATCAAAGGAACCATAATCACAATAAATCTTGAAAATTTAGAAACCCTAGGTCTGAACTTTTTATGAGAATCTAAAGAACTAACTAAATTCTAGGGACCTAATGGGTGAAAGGAATCCACTAGTGAAATCTCACATACCTGGTGACGAAATCTATTGAGAAATTCATTGGATTTTGGGGTTGAACTTTGAAGAACACTCCTGTTTGTTCTTGGGAGAAGTGGTGAACTTTTTCCTCTTCTTTTCGCTCTAAGTTGGGTTATTTTTGGAGAATGAGGGTTTTGGGTATTATCTTACTAGATTATTAGACCAAGTAAAACAACAAAGTTTAGGTATCAAACAACGTAATTTAAGTGCTCAATGCATAGGGGAAAAGACCAAAATGACCCTGATTTAAAACTGACAAAGTGGACTTCATGATGGGACTGACAAACCATAAATAGGACCACGACCCGTCAACTGGGTCGTGGTTATGGTGCTGCCCAACCGGTGTCTACTGAAATGAGCATAACTTTTTACTTTGAGCTTGGATTTCAGCAAACGTGGTGGTGTTGGAAAGAGCACTCAATATCTTTATTTTGATAGGTACTGGGCTACCTAATTCATTTTGTGCTAAAAAATATGACTGTTTGAAGTTAACCGATACTTAATGGTTGAACTGCCCCATTCAAAGTCCATCTCACGGACCGTGTGAAACACCACAGGCCATGTAGGCCACCGTGGTTCTTCACAGTAAGTTGGGTGGTTCCTGGTCACTTTGACAGCCCACTTGATGGACCGTGTGGGGTTCCACGGCCCGTGAAGGAGTCGGTGCTCCTCCACATTCTGCCAAGTATGGACCACGATGGGGTGACCGGTCGTGGTCATGTACACAACCTGTGGACCCCTCAATTATTTTGTTTTGTTCCCATGTTCAGTGTTATTTAGATTTTTGAGGTGTTATAATATCTCCCCCTTGGGATCATTCATCCTCGAATGAAGACTAAACAAGTTGAGTTATGGATGGAAGGGCTGGAATCCCTACCAACTAGGTACTAGAAGTGGATATCTAACTGGACTGAGTTCCATGAACATGAAAATATGTTGGAATGCAAGAATAACTAACGGAACATGATGCTATTACTAAATTACACAGGAGTCAACTGAGAGATTGGAGTGAAACAATTACCTCAAACTGAAACGGAATCGGAAGGAAAGAGCTTAGGAACATGGTCATCATGGCTGCTTCTACTTCCCAAGTAGTTTCCTCTACTCACTGACTCCTCCACAAAAACTTTACTGAAGCGATCTCTTTATTTCTCAACCACAAACTTGATGTTCAAGAATCTCAACTCGAATTTTCTCATAGGTGAGGCTATCCTACACAACCACACTCTCTAAAGGTCGTATCGATGCCAAATCACCCACACGCTTCTTTAATAAGGAAATGTGAAAGACTGGATGAACTGCTGTTAGTTCTGTTGGTAGCTCTGACTCATAAGCCACCTTACCCACCATTTTCAGGATTCTATAAAGTCCTACATACCCAGGACTGAGCTTCCCCTTTTTGCCAAATCTCATCACCCCCTTCATGGGTGGCACTTTCAGGAAACCCCAAACATCGATTTCTAACTCTAAGTCCCTTCTCCTTACATCTGCATAAGACTTCTGATGACTTTGAGATGTCTTCAGTCTATTTATGATGATTTGAAATTTGGCCATAGCCTCATGAACCGAATCTTTTCCAATCAAGGTTGTTTCACCTACTTCGAACCAACCAACTGGAGATCTATATCTACGCCCATACAGTGGCTCAGAAGGGGTCATCTAAATTATGGAATGGAAATTGTTATTATAGGCAAACTTAATGAGAGGTAGGTGATCATCCTAACTACCCTTGAAATTGATCACGCAAGCTCTCAATTTGTCCTCTAAGGTCTTAGTGGTGCGCTCTGCCTTACTATTCGTTAGTGGATGATATGTTGTACTGAGATTTACCTAAGTACCTAGAACTTTCCGGAATGACTTCTAGAAATGGGATGTAAACTGAGGACAACTATTTGATATAATAGACAAGGGAACCCCATGCAACATGACTATCTCGTTGATTTTAATTTTGGCGTAGTCCTCCGAAGAACCTATAGTCTTGATAGCCAAAAAGTGAGTTGACTCTTAGTAACTCTGTTCACTATCCCCTAAATGGAGTCATGTTGTATGCGAGTACGTGGTAAATCGTAATTAAGTCCATATTTATCACTTCCCACTTCCATGTAGGAATTTTAATCTCTTGAGTCACATCTCCTGGCTTCTCATGTTATACTTCAACCTGTTGATTGTTAGGACACTTAGCCATAAAATCTGCGATCTCTCTCTTTAGGTCGTTCAACCAAAAGACTTCCCGTAGATCACGGTACATCTTAGTGGCACCCGGATAAATAGATACCTGGAATTATGCGATTCTGTAAGTATATGTTGCCTCAACTCACCCACATTTGGAACACATAAACGACCTTGGTAACGAAGTACACCATCTCCCCCTTGGGAGAAAACCTCAACTTTTTGTTGATGAACTGCACCTTTCAACTAAAGTAATAAAGGATCTCTGTCCTGTTTTTCCTTATCCTTCACTGATGTTTGCATAATCAAGACACAACTTCCGATGCTAGTGTCTACGATCGTACAATAGTATAGTAACCCAACCAACGGTAGGGATCGTTCCCAAGAGAGTGGTTTTCAGAATTAGTAGAAAAATAAAATTTAGTTCTAACTTGTCGTAGCTAAATACATTAACAATTAAAAGCATCGTAAATTAAAGGGGGACACAAGAGTGTCAATTAACAATGAGGGGTTTTGTCACTAGTAAGTAAAAACAGCAAAATAAACAAGGATTTCTAAGCAATAACAGGGGATTATTGGGATGTGAATGGAATACGGAATAGACTAAATCATTGGGTACATGCTTTTGATAGAGAACTCATAGAGTAATTATGACTAGGCTAGACTTTAAGGGGGATAAGCTCTCTCTCGAGCAACTTACCACATTTCAAGCGGGTTCCTCTCGAACACCCATTTGCCGCATAAAGAACAGCCTCAGCCTTAACCCACTCACTCTCTCGAGCTGAGTGTGTGGACATGGGACTAGAGTTCACTCTCTCGAGCTGAACCTTATGTCGACCAACTCGCACTGGCCATCAATTTAGTGGTCTTAGTTTAACGACCTCTCTCTTGAGCAAGCCAAAAACACATATATAAGATTATATTTACAACTACAACCTCATTAATTTCATCCACAACCACTAAATGAAATCATATTTAAACAACAAATAGACTATCAGCAAGCAAGACCCAACAACTAATCTAACCCATATTCACAAAATCACACCCCATGAATTGGGGTTTTTATCTACACATGTTTAAGAAATAGAAATTTATACCAAATTGAGTTCAACTGGGTATGAAGATTTAAGTCTTGATACAGGCCAAAATCAAAGAACCCAAGAGACCCAAATCCAAATCTTGATGATGAAACCCTTTGGATCTTCAAGTTTTCAAAACCCTCTCAAGCTTAGAGCAAAAATATCAAAAAGTACTATTCTATATGAAAATTATAATAATTGTTGGACCCCTAAAACTACAACTCTAACTAGTATTTATAGTTTTCACAGATTTGTGTTGCAGTAGATCATTCGGCGTCGCTAGTCGAAATCACCGATCAACTCGGCGATTCACCCTTTGGTGTAGTTCATCGCCGTCTTTCACCATCCTTCAATATCGTCGTGCTCTGGGTCATTGGGCGCTATGGTACTGGTTCATGGAACTTCTCGGCGATTCGCCGACTGCTCCCTTTCTCCGCCGACTTCATCCTTTCCTTCAAGGTTCAGCACATTGGAACAAAAGATGAAGTAGGACCCTTCGGCGACTCGCCAAGTGGACTCGGCGATCCTCAGGCCTTCATTTCTTCGTTCTTTTCAGGCTTTTCATTCCTTTTTGCGACGTAGTGTCCATGCTTTCCTTAAAACTCCAAATACCTGAAACTTCATGGTTTTCACAGATATTGAGATAAAATAAGCATTTGAGGACACAATTTCTATTAAAATATTGCCTTAAATAAGTCCAATAGGTGGACTCATCAACACCCCCAACTTAAACTTTTGCTTGTCCTCAAGCAAAACTCAAGTTCAGCAATTCAACAAGGATGTGTCAAACAGTGCTACACAAGACTCAATTATGAATGTACACAACAAGACTCAATTTACTTATGCAAGGATCAATTGTGTACTCAAAGATTCAAATTATGGCACACCTTTACCAAAGATTCGCAAGCTTGCAATACTTGCTTCAAATGCAAGTTAAAGCTCAACAAAATCCTTCGAATGCCCTCACACAAATGAGGATTCCATTTTCACATGCAAAGGTATGATCAATTTAAAGTTCAGGAATCAGATACAACACTCACACTCACAAAGATCAACACAATGCATGCTTTCACCCATAGGTTTGCCCGTATTTTCCAATCAACATTTGTTTCGACTTTCTCAAGATCACAAGGTCTTAACAAGGATTGTTAGGGGGATGAGTGCAAAGGTATTGTCATTCAGGCACAATGACTTTTATCCGCATGAAATGTGGCCCTCTCAATACTTCCTTTCTTTTTCCTTCATCATTTTCATTAGTGCATCATAGGTCATCGTATTATTCGCTTCCCATGGATTGTTCGGAACCCTATTTCTTTGGTACTTTATTCCACAACTTTCTTTTTTATTCTTTTCTTTTCTGTTTCTCTTTCTTTTTTTTTTTATATGGAGGAGTTCCATTTTTCTCAACACCATGGGTTAAAGGAGACTTTCCTTGCACTTCTTGACTTTCCCTTTTCTTTTCACCACATCCCCAACTTAGGCTTTTGGCCTAAGTTGCCTATTCAATTAACCACAATTCAAAAGGATTATAGGTAATGGATTAAGAAAGGTCTAATTTTCATCAAGTTTCTTCCAAAAAAAGGTGAGGATCAAAGGATGTTCAAGAGAGAATCACACGCTGACAGGGTAGGTCACAAAAGAGGTATATGTCAAATTGGTTTACACTCTTCGAAGTTGCCTAAGATCATATCAAGAGAAAGCTTTACTTAGTCAACCGAACCAACGGGGAAAATTTTAGGTGTTGTCATGCATGGTTCCATGTAAGCTTATCACACAAGGCATCGACACTTAAGTCAAACAAGACTCCACATTTTCGCTAGTGTACAACAGTCATCACAAGAGAATCTATTTGATAAATGGCTAATCACAACGAGATGAAAATAGTTCACATATTGTCTATACAACTTCATTTGGCCTCATCGTAGCCGTACATTCATGTTCATTCGATTGTAAGCACTATTTAAGTCATCGGTATTGATCGAAACCGAGACTCAACTTTGCTAAGGAACAGCCACATTCAACAACATATAAAGGGTGGCAAAAATGTGCGAAAAATTTAAAAAATTTCGAAATCGTCAAAATTATTTTGCAATTTACAATAAAATGATCCACAAGCTCAAACATCCACAGAAAAGCAATATTAACACAATTTTAAACAGAACAACCCAAAATATATCGACAAAACACGAACACGAGTACCACACAAAAGGTGAGCCTCACCCCACCACAATAAAAAGCAATTGTCCTCAAATGCAAATAACACAGAATATGAAATGTAAAATAAAGAAGGACAGAGAGGGAGGTAAAGAGAAATCATGTCTATGCAGTCTCTCCATCTATCGGGATATTAGTGCTTGATGTGTCAACCTGGAATTTGATAATGGTCCCCAAAAGCTCTTCAGAAGATTCAGCGGCAGCTGACTTACTGAGATTGTTCAAGTCATGAGCCACCAGAAAGGAGTGGATAGATGTGAAGAATCCACATTTACACGAGGGAATAGTGGGGTCTCGGGGTTTTGTTCTCTTGTTTGTACTGGGCTTCTTGACCTCATTATCCATTTTGGGAGGATCTATTGCCTTTGTATTTTTCCTAAAAAATTTTGCTATTGTTTGTCGGGGTGGTATATATCTTCCAGCTACTTTCATTCTAGCCATTTCTACAAAGCTTTGAGAAAAAGTTAGAAAGTGTTCAGACGAAAGCAAGCCCGTTCAATTGCAAAATCACTTCACCGAACCCGTTGGCGAAGTGCTCAACTACTTAGGTGGTGCACCGAGTGATGTGCACAGAGAATACAAGGGTGCACACAAAGGGCGAATAAGAAGTCTTTCGGTGGGGCGCTGAATGTGTTTGGCGACATCATGCTTCTCACCGAAAGTTACAAAATTCAACATCACATTTAGCATTGAATTAAAGGCGAGATGGGGATTTAGGCGAACCGCCGAGTTGTTCGGTGAGCTTAACCCAGCTCGCCAAACTGCTCGACGTGCCTACTTTCAACCCATCTTCTCAAATTCAACCCCACAACTCCGGAAAGCAAAATCAAAATATGCAATAGCTAAATTAGGTTCAGACCCAATGACACTTATGCGTAACCCACAATTTTTTCATCCACTATAGGGCACAAGTTTTATGAATTAACTATTTAACTTAGTACGGTAAATAATATCAAATCAAAGCAAGTAAACAAAAATTTTAATCCTACCAGAGAGGATCAACACACATCATCAAAGTAATGTCATCGCATTTGAGCACAACTTTTGATAAAAGGAACGTAGGGCTCAGAAACCAACCTTTGAGTTGATTAAAATGCTACTGAGATGCTAGGAGGCAAAGGAATCCAGATCCAAGTATAATTTAATAAACAAAACATAATAGAGATGCAGCGATATTGAGAATAAACTAGGTGCAAGTTTGCAAAGTTTGAAAATGAGGGAAAGCATAGGAAATTGAAACTTTTAAATCTTTGGCTTAAAAAACCGTTCAGTTCTTGTCCACTCGGAATTATTAGTCGCTACCGTTGATCCACTCGGCGACGCGCCGAGTTACTACCTACTTAGCTGAGTTTTACAGGACCTCCAGTCAAAGTGAAGGGCCAAACGGCGGTCTTCATCGGGATCGCCGATCTAATTGGCGATGCGCCGAATGGAACATTTTCTCGCCAACCTGCACCTATCAACACTTTCCACACTCAAACCTACAACATCAACACACCATTATTTCTAAACAAAATTAAAGCATTTGAGGGTTTTGGGTTGCCTCCCAAACACCGCCTTAGTTAATGTCGTGGCACGACGCAAGTCAGCACTCAAATTCCATTTTTGAGGTTAGCCATAGTATCACTAGGCAACCACATGTTTTGTTGCGATTGGAGATCGGGCAATGCATGATCCATAAGGTTCTCGAGCAGCTGGACGGCTCTGGAATGAGACCAAATCATTCGCTTCATCCCTTCAATGTTTTCCTTCATTTCTTCCATCTCTCTATCTTGCTCAGTCACCTTGTAGAGAATGATTGAGAGTATTCCCTCAAGGGGTTTAACCTCATTGTCCTTGACTTGTTCGCTCATGAGGAGGGATATATTTATCCTTCCTCTTGCACTGGACTTCGATCTTCATCATCTTTTTGGCCAACTCATAGATCTGATTCATTAGGGAGGCCAACATGAAGTCTTTTTCTACATCTTGGTTCGTTTCAGCCATTTGATTAAGCACTTGGGCTGCTATCACATATGGTTGTTTCGCAATGCCTCCCGAAATGAGTTGGTCAACCAACCTCTTGTTTCCAGGACCAAGTCTTCTGTAGAAACAGTCAAGGAGGATTATGTCGGGAATGTCATAAGTTGGGCATTGAGTGATTAGTTCATTAAACCTTGCCCATGACTTGTGGATCCGTTCACCTTCCAATTGCTTGAAGGTGAGGATACGATCCCGGAATATTATTACCTCTAATGAAGGAAACTCCATTATCTCCCGAGTGCTGCTCGCCATACTCACTTCCTCTATTTCAATACTAAAACAAGCAAAATACAAAGCTAAAAATTAGGTAAGTAAACTACAACTAAGAAGAATAAAAATTCTACTAATCTAAGAATTATCAAATAACACCACTCCCCGGCAGTGGCACCATTTTGATATTTGCGTAAACATGACACAACTTCTGATGCAAGTGTCTACGATCGTACAATAGTTTAGTAACCCAACAAAGGGTTGGGATCGTTCCCAAGAGAGTGGTTTGGAGAATTAATAGAAAAATAAAATTTAGTTCTAACAAGTCGTAGCTAAAGACATTAACAATTAACAACATTATAAATTAAAGGGGGACACAAGAGTGTCAATTAACAATGGGGTTTTTTTCACTAGTAAGTAAAATAAGCAAAATAAACAAGAATTTCTAAGTAATGAGAGGGGATTCTTGGGATGTGAATGGAATAAGGGATAGACTAAATCATTTGGTACATGCTTTTGATAGAGAACTCATAATGTAATTATGACTAGGCTAGACTTTAAGGGGGATAAGCTCTCTCTCGAGCAACTTACCCCATTTCAAGCCGGTTCCTCTCGGACACCCACTTGCCGCATGAAGATCAGCCTCCACCTTAAACCACTCACTCTCTCGAGCTGAGTGTGTGGACATGGGACTAGAGTTCACTCTCTCAAGCTGAACCACATGTTGACCCACTCGCGCTGGCCATTAATTTAGTGGCCTTAGTTTAACGACCTCTCTCTCGAACAAGCCAAAAACACATTTATGAGATTATATTTGCAACTACAACCTCATTAAATTCATCCATAACCACTAAACAAAATCACATTTAAACAACAAATAGACTATCAGCAAGCAAGACCAAACAACTAATCTAACCCACATTCACAAAATCATACCCCAAGAATTGGGATTTTTAGCCACACATGTGTAAGCGATAGAAATTTATACCAAATTGAGTTTGCATTCAACTGGGTATGAAGATTTAACTCTTGATACAGGCCAAAATCAAAGAACCCAAGAGACCCAAGTCCAAATCTTGAAGATGAAACCCTTTTGGATCTTCAAGTTTTCAAAACCCTCTCAAGCTTAGAGCAAAAATATCAAAAAGTACTATTCTATATGAAAATTATAATAATTGTTCGACCCCTAAAACTACAACTCTAACTAGTATTTATAGTTTTCACAAATTTGTGCTGCATCGGATCATTCGGCATCGTTAGTCGAAATCACCGATCAACACTGTGATTCACCCTTTGGTGTAGTTCATCGCCGTCTTGCACCATCCATTAGCATCGTCGTGCTCTGGGTCATTGGGCGATATGGTACTACTTTGCAGAACTAAGACTAGCTCATTTGGAAACTGAAATCGAATGATCCTAGTTCTATTATCGACTAAGGCATGACAGGAATGTAGCCAATCCATGCTTAGAATGATATCAAAATCTACCACTTCTAACTATACTAGGTCTGCTGAAGGTACTTTCTAGGAAATTATGACAGGGCAATTTTTGTATACCCGTCTTACTATAACTGAGTCACCAACTGGAGTAGAGACTAATAAGGGTTCTGTTAGAGTTTCTGGATTGAAACAAAAATTGGCTGCTATAGATGGAGTTACAAAAGAAAGTGTAGCCCCAAAATCTAAAAATGCATAAAAAAATAAATTGAAGACTTGTAACGTACAAATGACTACATCAAGAGAATCTTCCATGTCCCCGTGGGCCTGAAGAGCATACAACATGTTCTAGCACTGACCACCCTTGTACTAGATGAGGAACCTTGCTGAGTGGGGTGACCTACTGGCGCTACTGAAGTTGCAGACTTAGTCCTGTTACCTCCTTGTCCTTGCCTGTCAGAAGGGAAATCTTTCAACTTATGACCATATTGGCAACACGCAAAACACCCTTTTTCTGCCAGCAAGACACTCACCCGAATGGTTCTTACCACACTTTGGGCAAGTTGAAAAAGTACGTTTACCTAAAGCTCTCCCCTGTGACTTAGTGCTTGATGCATTTTCTTTCTGATCTTTTCGAAACCTTGGGGGTGGAGTGCTAGATTGTGAAGGTTACGGAATGTAGACCTCTACTGATACTGTGTGCGATTTCCACCTCCCGACCTTTGCTGAGGGTATTCCTAATTGCCCGTTCTAGCATTTTTGTTATCCTTAGCCATTTCCCTAAGATTATCTCTCTCAACCTGCTGAACATGAGTCATTAGTCTGGAGATATCCATATCCCTTAATAGCATAGCATTCTTGCACTCGGTCTTTACCATATTGGATACTCCAAATAAGAACTTGCTCATTTGTGCCCTCGAATCAACAATCATATTTGTAGAGAGTTGACTGAACTACAACCAGTATTCTTGGATTGACATTGAACCCTGCTTCAAGTTCATAAAATCCTAGGCCTAAACCTCCCTTAACTCTCTAACAAAGAACATGTCGAGAAAAGCTCTAGTAAAACAGTCCCATGTCAGAGGAGTTACATTCTCACTCATGTTTTCCTTCCACTGCGTGAACCAGATATGAGCCATATCCTTGAGCTGATAGGATGCTAGCTCAACACTCTCAGTACTAATCACTTGCATTACTCCAAGAATCATTTTAACCACATCACTAAAGTTCCTTTGGTCCTCACCCACCGTTGACCCTAGAAATTTCGGTGGATTCATATGCACAAAGTCTCGAACCCTAGCTGCAACTAATCCACCGGTGAGGTTTGCAGGTTTTGGGGCCTGCTGATTGGCCTGGTTGGCTACTGTCTAAGCCAAAAGCAGAATCAGATTATGCAACTCTGCATTCGTAACCTTATGGTTCAGGATTGGAGGAACTAGATTACCATTGTGAGTGTTAGCTCTACGAGGAGGTATGATCTGAAACGCATAATGACGAATTAGAAAGGAAAAGTTGAATCACACTTCATGAACGTTAGGAATAACAAAAGATGGTAAATTTTGTTATAACACCTAGTAGCCTCTCTCTCACAGGTGTGGCGCATTTCACACTCATGAAAGAGACTATACTTAGTGCGGCTTTCAGACACCCTAGAACTCTTGAACCTGATGCTCTGATACTAAGTTTTTCATTGCCCCAGCCTACCCACTAGACATAACATAGGACCTAGGGTCATGAGTGACCCCAAGCTAACCTTGAGTCTGGCATATATCAAGCATGCTGAAAATATAACTAAGTAAATAATATACTATGTGGAAGATAAAAACTAAGGGTATCTAAAATGGGGGAAAACCTAATTAGTCTGAATATAAAAAACATAACTAGAGTTTAGTGATTACTGAAACATCACTTACAACTCTAGATGAATCTACTACTGTGTCTGAAACACTTCTAACTGAATGGAGTTGATAGGACTTGCCCCCAGCTAACTCTAACAAGACTAAAACTGAAAATAAAAGTAACAGCTAAAGCATATGTACTATCCTCGAAGTAGGAGTACTCACTATTGATGCTGCTGAAGTCGGATAGAGAATCAAACTGCATGTGATCTGGATGCTCAACTCCTGGACCTACATCATAAAATGTTGTAGCGCAAAGTATGTGCTAGTAATTTGAATGTGTTGAGCGTACATGATATAGATACGAAGTTGAACACTGATATAACTGAACAGTTTAATAATAAATATAGAAGACCGTACTAACGTGTAATTGAAATCTGAATTAAATGTAATAACCAAGTACTAATCATGTAGCTAATATGCTGAATTGAGTACTGCAGTAAATGTGGAAAACCTGGTCAATGCAATAAGATTCTGACTGTGGGAGTTACTATTAACCGACATAAACCAAGGGAACTAAACGTGGAGTCCGATGTATACACCCCATTGAGAGGACCCATTATACCTTGCAAGGATATATAGGCATGACTGTAGCGTGATCACTAAAACTGATGCCTAACATAGACGACTTTTGAACCTATGTTGGCACGGAGTTCTAGGACTTTGAGGGTACGCTGAACCCTAGTCCAACTCGGTGCTAAGTCTACTCCCAATTGAATATGAAAAGCTAAGATGCACTAAATACTGAATAGCTCAAAACACTGACATGCTAACTAAGAATGCAACATTTAGATACTGAGAATATGACATTCAAAATTTTGAAGCATGAATTTCTGTCTGGTTGTCCTAGCATGTATAATTCATGAACTAGGATAAATTTACACAAGCTAGGGTTTTGAGTGCTATGCTTTGAATTATACTAAATTATCAAGAAAAAAGTTATTTAGATTAGAGGAACCGTAATCACAATAAATCTAGAAAATCTAGAAACCTTAGGTCTGAACAATTTATGAGAATCTGAAGAACTAACTAAATTCTAGAGACGTAATGGTTGAAAGGAATCCACTAGTGAAATCCCACATACCTTGTAATGAAATATAAGTAGAAATCCTTTGGATTTCGAGGCTAAACTTCAAAGAATACTCCTACTTGTTCTTGGGAGAAGCAGTTGACTTTTTCCTGTTCTTTTCGCTCTAAGTTGGGTGATTTTTGGAGAATGAGGGTTCTAGGTATTGTTTGACTAGATTATTAGGCTTAGACCTAGTAGTTTAGGCATCAAACAATGTAGTTTAAGTGCCCAATATATAGGGGAAAAGACCAAAATGACCCTGACTTAAAACTGACGTAGTGGCCTTCACAATGGGACTGACGGACCGTCAATAGGACCAGGTCCCGTCAACTGGGCTAGTAGTTCTGGCCCTGCCGAACAGATCTCTATTGAAAGGAGAGTAACCTTTTACTTAGAGCTTGGATTTTAGCAAAATCGGTGGCATTGGAAAGAGGACTAAAATATCTTTAATTTGATAGGTGATGAGCCACCTAACTCATTTTTTGCTAAAAGATATGACCATTTGAAGTTAAAGCATACTTACTGGCTGAACTTCCCCATTCATGGTCCACTTCACTGACCGTGTGAAGCACCACAAGTTGTGTAGGCCACCGTGGTTCTTCACAGTAAGTTGGGTGGTTCTTGGCTACTTTGACGGCCCACTTGACAAACCATGTGGGGTTCCACGACCCGTGAAGAGGTTCGTGGTCTTCCATATTCTACCAAGTATAGACCACGATGGGGGGGTGTGACGGGTCGTTGTCTTGTACTCGGTCCGTGGACCCCTCCGTTGTTCACCTTTTTTCCCTGGTTCAGTCTTATTTATATTTCTGAGGTGTTACACATGGAGTTTATTTAATTCTTTATTAAGTATATGTTTCAGTTTCCACAATTGTTCATATGAAAGTTGCAATGCATGAAGACAAGGGGAGTCGCTAGGTTCATATGAATCCATGCTTGTCACGACCTGGGTCTAGACCCCGGATGCAACATGGCATACTTGACCCCGAAGCGGTCTCATACAAGACTCATAGCATTTCATTGCATTCGATAATAGAAATAGTACGGAATTAAAACTTTCTTTAAAACCATACCATCAAAATACTCATTTAAAACACTTGAAACACAGCGGAAGTCTATTGTCTCACATGGCCATCTAAAAACAATAGCCGAAAACTAAAATAGGGTCACGGCCCTTTACAATCGAAAAGTCTAACAATAGTCTTTTACATGAAAGAAATGGAAACATCAAGTACTTGTCCTCGATCTATGAGGACATACCACTTAGTCTTGGAGAATCTCAAATCCAAGCTTCAACTAGAGAGAAGCAACTCACTTGCCGGAACCTACACTTGTAGTAAAACATGAAGAAATATGGGTTAGCACAATTAAGTACTAAGTATGATAGCCATGCAAAAACCAAGCTTAAAACGAACATTTTATTTGAAAGTTATGCTTTTATGACATTTTGATAAAACTTCATGAACATAAGTATAAGAGGCATAATATACAACCATAACCAACAAACAAGCCATTTATCCACATTAGAACATGATCAACATATAAACCATTACCTTTATATTAAGCATTCACCTCAAGTAACCCTCAAGCTATACTTTGTGCAATGTATGGATAACATCCCATACCACCATCCACACTAAAGTACCACCTTAAGGTCACCAAAACTTAACTTACACTACAACATTTTAGGTCTTTAGCCACCCCAAAAAAGTGTAGCCCAAACTATCAAAAAGTGTTGCCTTTGACCTAAGGCCACACTGTAAGACCTTAGGCAACACTTTTCGGGGGGTGGCCTAAACCAGCGTAACCTTTGATCTAAGGCCACACTTTTCAAGTGTTGCTTTAGTTGCTACGCTTCAAAAGTGTGGCCTTTATGCTACGAAGGCTACGCTTGTAGGGCCTCATATGGCAACGTTTTTATGACCTGAAACAACATTTTTCAAGTGTGGACATTACTATCAAAGGCTACACTTGCAAAACGTAGCATTTGCTACCTCCTCTAAAGCAACATTTGTAAAGTGTTGTGTTGGATAATTTTCATGCCACAATTTGAAATGAATAAGCAACACTAATAACGTTCTATGGCCACAATTAAAAAGTGTGGCAATGTTATATAAGCTATAAATATTATTTAAAAATATTTATATGCTACAATTTAATTTTGTATATATCTGACTGTCACATTATACATTACCATGCGATTTAGATGATTTCAAGCACAAAATTAACTAATAAATAACTCAAAAATAATAATCCAAATATACAGATTTTGCAATGAATATAAAAAATCAACTTATCATATATTACAGATGCTAGAAAATCAATATTTCAAAATATGTACTTGCAATGAATTTCACGAAACCAAAAATAAATTTAATCACAATTGTTCAAGAAGTCTTCATCATAGTCACATAGCTCTTCATATATCTTAGCTCCTAGCTTCTTAAATGCTCCAAATCCTTGGGATATTATACCATACGTAAGATGAGAGAACACCCCAGGTAATGCAAACTAAAATAATAGTTACAAAAACAGAAAGGAAATGGGGAAATTAACTTCAGTAAATCATATCTCAGAGAGGTTAAAGGATCAAATTATCTGAAACTCCATAGGAAGTGAAACAACAAATTTTCAATATCTTGAAGACAAAGTGAAACAACAGGCTTAGACTCTAACTCATCGCCAACAATCGACTCCTATCCCTTGATGTCAAAGGGTGAGTTTTGGCAGCAATTACCACCAATCTAGTCAATCTAGAAAGATGTCCTTTGGAATTGTAATAGATTCAGTTTCAAAATGCAGAACTCAAAAAGTAAAGTAAGCTGAAGTTCAGACTCACTTGGCAGCAGTTAAAACTTTTAGCAAAGAGATATATGTTGACGATGGGACAACAATGGCTCAGAAAACTTCAAGCGAGGGGAATTCTACGAATGGCATAAACAAGAAGGAATTAGCAAGTTATGCTATTCGAAATCAAAGAGATCCCACAGAGAAGCAGACATCTCCTTGGATATCCACTAAATCCCTCCACCATGAACCAACTTCAGAGGCAGTTACTCAAGTAGAGAAACCTTCGATTGCACAGGGTGTAGTTGAGATGTGCAACACATCACATAGAGTGGATGTAGGGCCAGCAGAGTGTTCCTTAAGGTCTTTCTTAACCCAAACAAGGACTTTGCAGTTTGACAAATCCAAGCAGGTAAAGGAGGATGCTTTTAAATAGAAAAGGGGGAAATATACAAAGTCATGAGTATGCTATTAGGAGACCAACTACTCGTTCTTTAGCTAGAACAATGAAATGAAAGATGAAGACGGAAGCAATAATTGTGAAAGAGTACAGTTCCTGAGAAATTTTTATATCCTGGTGATGGCTCTACTTTATTTCAGGAGAAAAATGACGAGATGGTCCAACCAGATGCTGGTAACCTAGGATCCCCTATTATGGAAATGACTGAGCAGCTGAAAAATCTACAAGAACATATAGATCAGAAAGGAAACTCAGTAGAAAAATTCAAGAAAAAAACATTGGACTCGGAGTCTGACAACCAAAGCCCAGTTTTTGCTTTGAAAACACCTGGCAGAAAATCTTTTCTACGATTTGCACCAAGAAGCAATCTGGGGCAACTTAAGATCAGAGAGCCATAACTAAAGTATCATGTTTGAGATGGGTGTATCAACATATTCTTTTATAAAAGACGGAAGTATCGAGATATGGTTCAATACGTTATTAAGTTCACATGAAAGATACCAAAAACTAACGGACATGTCAGAATCAGCTGGCAGCATCTTATAGGAATTCAACATCCGTTCTGAATTTTTCCGTTCAAGCCGTCTATCATAGACAGACTCATCAGCCTACCAAAACAAAGCATCCATCTTCGTAAGCCAGTATCTTGGCGGTGGTTTATCCAAGTCCGCCCATTCATAATCTCCACCAGGATTGCACAAACAATGGATAAAGTTGCATGCCGTTCCACGGGAGCATGACTGTCAACACATGTGTGTAATTCATGTTAAAAGATAGGAAGTACAGAAGATCTTAATATCAGAATCAGGTAAACAGTAAAGATGTTTGTTAACTAATTTACTCCCTACAAGTACTAGGGACATAAAACAGAGAGTAACAAAGTAATTAACACAAAATTAATATTTATAATCCAATCATTTCATGTGTAATTATTTAGCTATTTAAAGTCGCAGTGTAAGGTACATGGCCAAATAATTACATCGTAGTTTCCATTACAGAGTAACAAGTGGTATCAATTATACTTTAATTCATGCTGATCAACTACTTTTTCGAAAAATGGCTACACAAACATACTATTTTTTTTTACCTATGTAACTAACTCAAATACAATTACAAGGTGGCAGTCAACTAGTTTTGATAGAGTACTAGTAATACTAGTTCTTTTTCTTAGCTATCTTAAGAAAAAAGGGCAGAATATGTATGTTCCGAGTGCTAGAGCCTTGAATATGTATGTTCCTCGTCTAATCCCTCCCTTAATAAGAACTGGAAATTTACCTTGAAATACATGGACCACCAAATTTAGGAGATTTCAATTTAATTGTTTTCAAATTTTTAAGATTCAAAACAACACATTTCAGCTTTCAATTGAAAAGAATTTCAAAACGAGCTAGTATTTCAGATCTGAAATTTAAGGGAATCACCTCTTCAAGAACATAAATAGTAGCTGGAGTGTAATCTAGCTGCCGAGCTCCATGGTAAGGACGATAATTCCTGCAACTCCTACTTCAATAGCTTTTATTGCTGCAAAAATATTTAGTGTTTTCCATCTAACACATATATGGAATTTAGAGAAATGTTTTTGGAATCATGTACAATGAGATATGGAGCTGATTCGAGAGTTTTTGTTGACTAGAGCTAAGGTTTATGATAAATATTATACCATCTTCACTAGTGAGAATGCCTTTTTTCAGGATTTGCAACTTGGTAACTGACTTTAACTATGGTATTTCCTGTAAATTTAATCATATGATCTTCTCATGTGATATTAAGGAACGCAACACATATATTTAACTTTCAAATTATGTACCTTCCAGCAAAACGAATGATCAAGAGTTTGTGCAGCGTAAGCTTTTCCCTTCAGAATTTTATTAGTAAGCATGGTATTTAACTATTTCATGTTTGGCCTTTCAGCATAACATGTAATTTTTCCAATACTCCTAATTGCTTTTATTAAAAAGCCAGAATATTTACTTACAGAAACAACTTTATTTGATAGAAGACCTTCAATGTTCTTCAATTGAGATGTGATCATCCTGAATTAGTTCTCTTAGTAGATCAACACAGGATTACCAAAATTTTAAAATTTCTCAAGTACTGAATGATTAAACCAACTACTTCCAGATTAGAATGAAGATTAATCAAGAAAAGGATTATAGCTAGACTTGAATGACAACAATTGTATATACAACTTAATTATTTGTTATATCATCCTTCTTTCTACCAAGCACAGTAGTGAGAATTATAGCCCTGAATCCATTACTCTCAGCTCGACGTACCATATGTTCTGTTATCTCTCCCCTGATAGCCTATTGACAAAGAATAAACTATAAATCTCTATTTGTTGCAAAATATGAAAAATTAATATTTACGTATGAAGATAATGAGAGTTGGGAATAACATGTTAAAAAGTCTCAATGAAGCAAACATTGCACGTAAATGAAAATCCCTGTATCCAAGAAAATTTAGCATCCAGACACCAGAATACGATAAAATATAAGTTAATAAAATAACATATACATGATAGCATACAACAAGGAATTTCTTGAAGTTTGAATTAATTGATGTAGCAAACCAAAGCACTGTTCTGCTTTCTTTAGTACTGCAGTTAGTATTTCCTTAGCATCATCAAAATTCCTACATCCACTAGTAAAGTCAATGCATGAGGGAAGATATTGGAATATATGTTTATACAATGGAAAGCCAAACATTTAAAGGAATTCTTACCCAAAATGAGCATCAAGTTGTCCTAGAGCATAAGTAGCTCCTAACAAAGTCTCCTCCAAATTCATGTTACAAGTTGATACGTACTGTGAGTCAGTAATATCTTTACATTCTGATACATACACCATTGCCCTTTGATATACTCCCTCGCCATTTGGAAATTCCTCTTACAATGCAGGAATTCACCAAAAGATAGTGCAACGTTGCCTATACATCACGATATCAATATATTGTAAAACTCTGTCATCCGTGATGTCTCACAAGGCAAATTCGTACCAAAGAAACATACATCACGACAAAGAAAAAACTGATGGGTGTAATACTACTACAATCTAGAATCCCAAAAATCAACAACACAAGAAAATCAAAATCCACCCCACGCAATAAACCCAGATGTAAGAAATTCAGACTTTTAAAGGTAGAAATTTCTACCTGATAAACTCTATTCCAATAAAACCCTTTCGATGTGAGACAGCTTTAGCACATCATCTTCATTGTTCTGTCCCTGGTGAACAACGACAAAATCATAAGGGATTTCATTATGTCGGTGGCAAACATAGAGAAAATCGTGAATGGATCTAAAAGAGCTTCGATTTCAAAATGGAATTTTCGTATCTCAACAGATAGTGAAAAATCAGAGAAGTATTTTGAAATCATTCTTCAACTTGTTTTGTGAAAAATTATTACTCTGTGTGTTGATTGAACAGATACTTGGGCGAAAATCCATAGTTAAAAAGCCTTGCAAAATTTCTGATTTAGGGCAAAGAAAATCTCTTTTGAGAGACTTGGAGAGTTATTTTTTGTTGTTTATAAATTTTCTTTTTCGCCAAATAAATATGGGAGGGAGAGTTAAATTTGTTGGAGGGAATATAATATTTTAGTGAAAACATTAAGGCCACACTTGGTAAGTGTTGTTTTTATAATTATAAAAATAGCACATTTTAAAAGTGTAGTCATATATATAAATAAGTGTGGCCAATTATATCATGATAAGACAACACTTATAAAGTGTAGCCTATACTAGTAAAAAGCACATTTTACAAGCGTTGCTAATATTACTGTGGTCAAAAGCTAAAAACTAAGGCTACACTTTTCAAGTGTAGCATTAAAAGATTTAGGCAACACTTTACAAGTGTTACTTTGATTAAGTGTGGCTTTAGGCCAAAAATGGTGTAGTGTTACCATTCAACCTTTCCATCTTTACATAATAGTCATACATAAGAGACATAAGCATATCTTAAGTCATATCATCACATAAGGACCATCACCTAGGACAACCCTAAGTCATACTTGTGCAATGTGCAAGTAGCATCCCATACTACTACTCACACTAAGTATTCATTTGAAGCCACCATAGATAAGGCACATTCATACTCAATAAGTCATGACAAGGAAGTAACTCATAATACAATCCGAGTATAGCATGCATCATTACATTAAGCATATAAGCGTCAAAATTCTTCATTAACTTCATTTACAGCACTTTCATACATTAGTCATTAAGACTTAGAGAACTCACCATGATCCTCTCAAAGCCTACTAGTGCAATGCACTGATGGCATGCCATACTACCACCCACACTTCATAGAACGTTTCAAGAAACCATAACACACATCTCACATGATGGGAATACGCATTAACCGACATAGACCATGAGAGAAAATCATGGAATCCGGTGTCATATGGCCCACACCGTAAAGAGGTAGTCTACTTGCCTAAGGTAAGATCAGCAACATTTAACTTAGGTGGATCCACTAGCTAGGACTTATGTGAGCACATAGTTATGGGATAGGAAGATGTTCGTTAGAACCCCAGCCTAACATTGGGAGAGTTTCCATCTTACCATATCCACTTGGTGCTTAGCCTTCATTCCCAAAGAGTATTTCATTTACATTACATTATTGTGCTTGAGAGGAATCATTGGCCTATCGACCTAGGACACATCATTACACATTAAAGGAATTCCATAAGCCTATCGATTCATGATACATTACATAGATAGATCATTGAATCCTGAAGAAGGGCCACCGAGAATGGGTCTACCGATACAAGGTTAATAATTTCACACATGAAAGGGCTACCAACACTAGGACTACGGATTCAAGGTTTATCATCACATTAGTTTCTAAACTCATCATGAAGGGCCACCAATACTAGGTCTACTGGTTCAAGACATAACCTAGAATACTCCATCATTCATTTATGAAAGGAATGTCATAAGCCTATCGATTCATATTCATTTAAGTCAATACACATTCATTACACAAGAGAGGTTGCCTAAGCTTACCAACTCAAGATTCAACAATCAACTATACTCTCATTCATTCAAGAAGAGGATGTATAAGCCTACCAATTCAAGATACATCATCACATTACTTTCATTTATACAAGAAAAGGATGCATAAACCTACCAATTCAAGATACACAATACATTATAGAAACCCTTCACATTCTATCATCATCATTCATAAGTGTTAAATGAGAATATGATTTCAAAAACAACACAATTCCATTCTAATCATGATCATAAAACTTTCACCAATATCACACATACATACTTCACATCATAGCCATACATAGATCGTTCATGAACTAGCCTTTCAAGGCTATGAACCAACATTAACCCACAAATCTAAGATACTACAATAGATAAGTAAATTGACATGATTCAGTCATTAATCCAATATAAACATAAACGAATCAACATACTTCCATAATCAATCAATTCCCAATCACAAATCACATTTTAGGAATTTGGGGAAAAACATGGGTTCAAGGAATAAATCATATTAATTCACCTTTAAATCCACAACTCATTCATAATTCAATGCAATAAAGCCTTTGAAAATCGTTTGGAATCAAACCCATGCATAGATTGAAAACTAGGGTTTTGGGAAACATTAGAGACTTGAAATCACTTTTGAAATTGTCTCCTTGAAAGAAACTAAGTCGAGGATGAAGACCACCATACCTTTTATGGAAGAACTCCACGAAAATCCCTTGAAGACTAGACCTTGAGAGCTTGACTCCTTCACCTCCACTGGAGGTTTCTACAGAGAGAACTTTTGAGAGGAAAGGTTTCTAACTTTGGGGTGTTTTCAAATAATGAGTTGAAAATGAATTTTAATACTTTAAAAACCCTTAAAATATGTTAAATAACCAATAATAACCGTCCATTAACTCAACTAACCAAGGGAGGAATTTACTAACCCACCCTTCAACTTGGCCGAAAATTGCAGCAAACCAGTGATCACTCATCAAACCGACCCACGGACCGTGGGTGGGACCACGGGCCGTACTGGAAATCCGTGGTTCATGGCTGCAACTACCACTTTGGGACTTTATCCCACGAAGGCCATCCACGGGGCATGGATGGACCTACGGAGCGTAGGTCCCATCCGTGACCAATCCTTGGAAAGCTTTTTTGTTTCTAGGGGTCTTGGGGGTTAGGCTTTAGGGTCCTCCTCAAGGACCCCTAGGGTGGTCCTTTGGGAGTCGTACCTTGAAGTTTAACCCCTAAACTCCTCAACCATAGCTCGGGACAACATTTTAGACCATCAAACCTCACAACAACTCAAAGACACACTAGTTAGGCTCTAGTTTCACTTATTCGTTTTATGGGTCGGTACATTATCCCCCACTTGGGAACATTCGTCCTCGAATGACACTTTAAACACATTAATGGGTTAACGACTCAAGACTAGCAGCCCATCATGCATGCAACATCATAGACTAATGCACAAAACTAGGAGGAAACATCAACTCCACATCAAAAAGCTCAATGCAACACAAGAAAGTAGGAACTACATCTACAAACTCATTATGCATCATAACTTCAACATTTCTCATTACATGAGATGAGTCTGTCGACCAGTGCTTGAACTAAGATTGTTTCAAAAGATAAAGGGAATGAGTCTGAAAAGACAGGTCGAGAAGGGTTGCGAGCTCAAACGAATAGAGTTCAAGCCGAAAGTGTCATATCTTTCTCATCATAATATCATTAAGCACATTATGCAATTTCTTCATAAAAGCACATTTAGGCATGTTCAACATTTAACCTCATGAAGCATATGGACAACTCATACTAATTGCATTTCAACAAGAGGAACATAATTCATATAAATTCATTTTCTCATTTAAACATAAATTCATCAAGAACATGCATAACATAAGGAGACCATGGAAACACATATTCACACATGACTCCAAAACATGAAACAAGCTACATGGAACTCTTCGTTTCAAGTTGAATAAAAAAGAAGGAAAGAGATAAGGATATTGGAACTCTCAACAACCTTACTATTCAACATACTATCCCCCACTTAGGAGTAAATCCAACTAAGGCTAACATGAAAACAACACAGGAACCTCAATACAACATTCACAACCATAAGGAACTATCACATACCAGTGCCTTCATCCAGATTAGCTCCTTTGTCCTTGTTAGCTTGAAGCACATAGAAACGATTCTTGCTTGGAGCATTAGGATCCGGCCCATCTAGAGAAGCTTGTTTGTCCTCCCTTCCTTTCACCATAAGAGTAGGGCAATTTCTCACTTGATGATCACTTTTTCCACACCCATAGCACCCACTAGTACTGGCTAGGCTCTTCCCAAAATGTTTCTTCCCACAATTGGCACAAATGGGTTTAGGAAATGGAGACCCACTTCCTTTCTCTTGGTTACCCTTAGGAGTGCTTGATGAATCTTGGTTTGGAGCTCTCTTCTTGAACCTAGGTTGACCTTGCTCATCGGACCTAGACCTCTTCAACTCCCTATTCTTCCTCTTAAGTTTGGAATCCTTAATAGACTGAGCATACACCATAAGCCTAGAAATGTTCATGTCATTATGGAGCATCGTCGTACGGCACTCTTCCTCAACTAGGTCAGATACACCGGTAACAAACCTACTCATCTCATCTCTAGGGTTAGACCCTAAAGATGGAGCATACTTAGACAATTGGGTAAATTTCAAGGAGTACTCTTGAACATTCATGTTACCTTGCCTAAGGTTGATAAACTCCTTCATCTTAACCTCCCTCTTCTCATGGGGAAAGAACCTGCCAAAGAATGCTTCCTTGAACAATTACTAATATATAGGCCTCGCCCCTACCGGCCTATTACTCTTCCATTGAGTGAACCAAATTTGGGCCACATCCTTCAATTGATATAAGGCAAGTTCGGCTTTTTCTATAGAATTCACCCACATAGCATTGACTACCTTATACACCTCATCCAAAATCTCTTGGGGATCCTCTCCCATCTTAGCTCCTAGAAAATCCGGAGGGTTCATCCTCATAGAGTATCTCAACCTAGAACCCATAGTACTCACATTGAGGTTCACATTAGCCTCAACACCTCTAGTAGCTTGAGTCGTCATGGCTTGAGCTTGAGTAGTTACGGGTTGAGCCATCATTAAAAGAGCGGACCTAACTTCCGCATTGGTCATGGCCGAGGGATCCACCAGAACTTGATTGCCTTGAGGAACTAGGTCACCTTGAGGACCGTGGGGAGGAACTCCCTCATTCACATTCTCCTCTTCCATCTTCCTTGCGTTCGCCCTTGTTATCATATCCTATAAACACAAGAGAGGGGTTAGGAAATGGACTCTTATAGAACTAAACTCTAAGGCACGACTTCAAAAATAAAGAAAGAAGTGTAACTTCCTAACGTCCTATAGCCTCTCTCTCATAGATGTGTCGCGACTCACACCGATGAACAAGACTCTACTAGACGTGGCTTATGAAACATCAATCCAAAAAACCATTTCCAAAATCTTGTGCTCTGATACCATGTTTGTCACGACCGGGGTCGAGACCCCGGATGCGACACGGCGTACTTGACCCGAATGGGTCTCATATAAGCCTCATAGCATTTCATTGCATTACAATAGAAATAGCACGAAATTAAAACTTTCTTTAAAACCATACCATCAAAATACTCATTTAAAACACTTGAAACACAACAGAAGTCTATTGTCTCACATGGCCATCTATAAACAATATCTGAAAACTAAAGTAGGGTCATGGCCCTTTACAATCCAAAAGTCTAACAATAGTCTTTTACATGAAAGAAATGGAAACATCAAGTACTTGTCCTCGATCTATGAGGACATACCACTTAGTCTTGGAGAATCTCAAATCCAAGCTTCAACTAGTGAGAAAGCAACTCACTTGCCGGAATCTACACTTGTGGTAAAACATGAAGAAATATGGGTTAGCACAATTAAGTACTAAGTATGATAACAATGCAAAAACCATGCTTAAAACGATCATTTTTTTTGAAAGTCATTCTTTTATGCCATTTTGATAAAACTTCATGAACATAAGTATAAGAGGCATAATATACAACCCTAACCAACATACAAGCCATTAATCCACATTAGAACATGATAAACATATAAACCATTACCTTCACATTAAGCTTCACCTCAAGTAACCCTCAAGCTATACTTTGTGCAGTGCATGGATAACGTCCCATACCACAATCCACACTAAAGCACCACCTTAAGGTCACCAAAAGTGAACTTACCATTCAACCTTTCCATCTTTACACAATACTCATACATAAGAGACATAAGTATTTCTTAAGTCATATCATCACATAAGGACCATCACCTAAGACAAACTTAAGTCACACTTGTGCAATGTGCCAGTAGCATCCCATACTACAACTCACACTAAGTATTCATTTGAAGCCACTCTAGACAAGGCACATTCATACTCAATAAGTCATGACAAGAAAGCAACTCATAATACAATCCAAGTATAGCATGCATCATTACATTAAGCATATAAGAGTCAACATTCTTCATTAACTTCATTTAGAGCACTTTCATACATTAGTCATCAAGACTTACAGAACTCACTATGACCCTCTCAAAGCCTACTTGTGCAATGCATAGATGGAATCTTATACTACCACCCACACTTTATAGAACTTCTCCAGAAACCATAATACACATATCACATGATGGGAATAGGCATTAACCGACATACAGTATGAGAGCAAATCATGGAATCCGGAGTCATATGGCCCACACCGTAAAGAGGTGGTCTACTTGCCTAAGGTAAGACCGGTAGCATTTAGCTTAGGTGGATCCACTAGCTAGGACTTATGTTGGCACATAGTTATGGGATAGGAAGATGTTCGTTGGAACCCTTGCCTAACATTGGGAGAGTTTCCATCTTACCATATCCACTCGGTGATTAGCCTCCATTACCACAGAGTATTTCATTTACATTACAATATTGTGCTTGAGATGAATGACATTGTCCTATCGACCCAAGACACATCATTACACATGAAAGGAAGTCCATAAGCATATCGATTCATGGTACATTACATGGATAACTCATTGAATCCACAAGAAGGTCCACCAACATTGGGTCTACCAATACAAGGTTCATCATTTCACACATGAAAGGGCTACCAACACTAGGACAACTGATTCAAGGTTTATCATCACATTAGTTTCTAGACTCATCATGAAGGGCCACCAATACTAGGTCTATCGGTTTAAGACATAGCCTAGAATACTTCATCATTCATTTATGAAAGGAATTCCATAAGCCTATCGATTCATATTCATTTAAGTTAATACACATTTATTACACAAGAGAGGGTGCCTAAGCCTACCAACTCAAGATTCAACAATCAACTATACTTTCATTCATTCAAAAAGAGGATGCATAAGCCTACCAATTCACGATACATCATCACATTACTTTCATTTCTACAAGAAAAAGGGATGGATAAGCCTACCAGTTCAAGATACGTAATACATTATAGAAACCCTTCACATTCTATCATCATTATTCATGAGTGTTAATTGAGAATATGCTTTCAACAACAACACAATTTCATTATAATCATGATCATAAAACTTTCATTGAGATCACACATACATACTTCACATCATAGTCATATATAGATCCTTCATGAGCCTGCCTTTCAAGGCTATGAACCAACATCAACCCAAAAATCTAATATACTACAATAATTAAGGAAATTGACATGATTCTATCATTAATCCAATATAAACATAAATGAATCAACATATTTCCATAATCAATCAATTCCTAATCACAAATCACAATTTAGGAATTTGGGGGAAAACATGGGTTCAAGGAAGAATTCATTTTAATTCACCTTTAAATATACAATTCAGTCATAATTCAATGCAATAAATCCTTTGAAAATCGTTTGGAATCGAACCCATGCATAGATTGATAACTAGTGTTTTTGGGGAAACATTGGAGACTTGAAATCAATTTTGAAATTGGCTCCTTGAAAGAAAATAAGCCAAGGATGAAGACCACTATACCTTTTTTAGAATAACTCCACGAAAATCCCTGGAAAAATATGAAGACTTGACCTTGAGAGCTTGAATCCTTCACCTCCAATGGAGGTTTCTAGAGAGAGAACTTTTGAGAGGACAGGCTTCTAACTTTGGGGTGTTTTGAAATAATGAGTTGAAAATGTATTTTAATACTTTAAAAGCCCTTAAAATATGTTAAATAACCAATAATAACCGTCCATTAACTCAACTAACCAAGGGAGGAATTTACTAACCAACCCTTCAAGAATGCTGAAAATTCCAGCAGACTAGTGGTCACTCACGAAACCCACCCACGGACCGTGGGTGGGAGCATGGGCCGTACTGGAAATCCGTGGTTCGTGGCTGCAACTCCCACTTTGGGACCTTTACCCACAAAGGCCATCCACGGGGCGTGGATGGACCTATGGGGCGTAGGTCTCATCTGTGGTTGACCAATCCTTGGACAGCTTTTTGGTTTCTAGGGGTCTTGGGGGTTAGGCTTTAGGGTCCTCCTCAAGGACCCCTAGGGTGGTCCCTTGGGGAGTCGTACCTTGACGTTTAACCCCTAAACCCATCAACCATAGCTCGGGACAACATTTTACACCATCAAACCTCACAACAACTCAAAGACACACTAGTTAGGCTCTAGTTTCACTTATTCATTTTACGAGTCGTTACAATGCTCCTCTCCTGAGATCATATATAGTAGTGTTATATATTTTTTCAAAAATCAAAATATAGAGATGTGAACCCACACTCGGAGTATCACATAATACGATAATGACTGGGTGGACCTCTATACATGAGGTTAGAAATTTGAATTTTATATTTATCTTGTTTTATTATTCTTTCTAAAATTAGATAACACTTCTCTAAGTGGTAATTGGTAGTACTTTTAGTATTTTAATTTATTCAATATATATAAATATATATACACCGATCAATTTTATATCTTAGATCAACCTTTTTGAAATAGTGCACCCATTATCTCAAAATACTGAATACGTCTCTGATTGATCAATCAAATTATCTCTCAAACATCTAATCTCTTGACATAAAATAATGTTGGAAAAACAAACATAAGACAAGTTTATATATTTGTTTCTTCAAGCATGCATAATTGATCTCCTTCACATCTCAGCAATCCTTTTAGATTTGGAAACCTTTCCATAGTAAGTTATTCCAAGTATGAGAACGTTGGGGATAAAAATATTATGCTTCTTTGGGTTTTGATAATGGTATGAAACTTTATTTGGGTATTAGAAATATGCTGGTTTTAATCACATAATTTATGTATTGATATTGTTAATCGTTTATATGATACTTCTTTAGGATGGGTTGTAATAATAATTGTGTTCTACACATTTTTTACTAATATTCCTTACATTTGTCTTGCTGAAAGTCCCTTCTTTTTTCCTTTTGTATAAATTAGCTCTTTATTTTCATGCTTTGTATTTTATAATAAATAGGTTTGTTGGGTTGCAATTATTTTTGTTTTTTGATAGGCTTTTGGTGATAATCT
Organism: Solanum megistacrolobum; assembly: GCA_029582645.1. Classification (NCBI taxonomy): domain Eukaryota; kingdom Viridiplantae; phylum Streptophyta; class Magnoliopsida; order Solanales; family Solanaceae; genus Solanum; species Solanum megistacrolobum. The sequence goes on from JAJOON010000697.1 coordinate 128,286, forward strand.
CTTCAAGTATCTGTCAAATGTTTTTTTTTTTGTAATTTTGTACTTTAATAGAGAAGATGTGAATTAAATTATGTAATATAAATTCTTTGTAGTAGTGTTACATATGCTTTTAGATATGTTGCGTGAAGGATGACGACTCAAAAAATGTACTCAGAAAGTTTTACTACGAAGTAAAGTCATAGGTCTCACATTGTCTTTGTTGTTTATTTGATACAAACAATTAACAAGTAATGGCATGAAGGTGGAGCATATGTTTTAATTTCCACAATAAGCATTGTTGTTTATTTGATACAAATAATTAATAAATAAGATTTTTAAAAAATCATTAATCAATAAGATTGAAATTGCAATGCGTGAAGAAAGTTGTTGATACTCTTCTCTTAAGGTCACTGTAGCTTCTAATGTTAAAAAATTTATTTCATCTTGTTTGAATTGTGCAAACTAGGTATGTTAAGTTTAATTATACTTCAAAGTGTAAAGTTGGATTATCATTTCTCTCTAAGCTAAATTAAATATCTAATTAATTAAATAGTAAACAATATCATATATATTATACTAAATAACTTAATTATACTTCAAAGTGTAAAGTTGGATTATCATTTCTCTCTAAGCTAAATTAAATATCTAATTAATTAAATAGTAAACAATATCATATATATTATACTAAATACTAAAAGTGAAAAGGTGTTAAAGTCAAAATTTGAATCATCTTTTAAATGTAGTAAAATGAGAAAGACATTGAAATGAAAAGATAATGGTTTCCAGATTCTTCATTTCTACAAATTAAATTTTAAAAATCTTTATCTTTTCATTCTCTCATATTGAATGAAGGGAAAAAAATTGGACAGTAACTTATAAATCATAAAAAATGATAGTATTAATTATTGATTTCAAAGTCTTTTCTTTTATTCGATTCCATCTTCATTTGTGTATTGCCATATTTAATTGTATTCATGTGTCATTTTTTCTCTCTCTCAATTTTGGTGGCATCATATAAATCATAAGTATAGGACAAGTTATAGTGTATAGCTATAATTATATGTGATAAGTTGAATGATTAACTATATTTGTTTGGTCAAATATCTTATTTCTGAATTTTTAAAATTTGTTGATTGTGTGAAAAATATGAGATGAATACATTATTATTTGGAATAAACGCACAACACATGTTCTCAGGAACTAGTATATATATATATATATATATATTCTTGTAATTTTTTTTTTATTTCTATGACCAAATCTCATTAATTGGGACACACAATTTCTTGCCTAAAGATAGAATGGACTAATAAAAAAAAAGACACTTCACCTAAATATATTATTTTCTCTCCTTTTCTATGAAACAAGAAGACTTCAAATACATATCTTCTGTCACTTTAATTGTGTGCCCCATCAATGCAATGATATATCTTGGAGCAATTAACTAAAATTATCATACGCTGAACCTAGATAGCTTTCTATTCATTACAATATTTACATTATTTATTTAAATAGGTGTTGACGATATATTTCATTCATGGTTTGGTGTATGATTGAAGACAATTGCAGCATGTTCTCAACATTCTTTAAAGTATAACAAACCTTGTCAAGAAATCCAAGTGCATGAGAAGCTTCTAAACCTGGAATTATTCCTTCTAGCACACAAAGTCGTTTATATGCTGCAACACAAAAGTGAAATAAATTTTATTAATAATATTATATTAGTATAGTATAGAGGGAAAAAGCTCAAATATGCCACCGAATTTTGAGAAAAGACTAATTTATGTCATCCGTTAAAAGTTTGACTTATCTATGCCATTTTCATTTCAGAAAAGACTCATCCATGCCATTATTTGTTAACTCGATCAAAACAGTTCTGCTTTTGAAAAATCATTTTTACACTTGGTCAATTATTATGATTCAGCCACATCATTAATTAAATCATTTTTTAAAAGGAAACAAACGCAAATATGCTATCAAACTTTGAAAAAAGACTCATCTATTTCATCCGTTAAAAGTTTGTCTCATCTATGTTATCTCAGCTAACAAGTAATGGCATGAATGAGTATTTTTCTCAAACAAAAATGACATAGATGAGTCGAACTTTTAACTAATGACATAAGTGGTTCTTTTCTCATAATTAAATGGCTTATTTAAGCCTTTTTCCTTGTATACAAGTTTAAAAAATTTAAACAATACATAGTTGTTTTGAGATAATTACCTTCTAAGGCTTGTTCATCTGTAACGGTAGAAAACTCTATACGTCCGATGTCTTTTAGAAAGCTAAGCTCAGGGCTGACACCAGGATACTCTACTCTACTTGCATAAACAATATTTAAGTTATTATACACATTGATAGTGCACATTAATTTTTATATTATTAAAATAGGCAAAGTGGTTCTGAATTTTATAACGACAATTTCAATTGATAATAATTAAATTCTAAACTTAATATTTATACAAAATTAATAACTTTTTAGTGTGAATACATCATTTGAGCAAAGTTAATGTGTTGAAAGTAAAACTTACCCGACACCTATGGAGTGTGGTCCAATAATTTGGCCATCCTCGTCTTGTAATAGATAGCTCATAGCACCATGGTACACCCCAACTTGACCACTAGCCATAGTTGCCGAGTGTTGATCTACACCAAGCGAACTCAGAATATTAAGTTTTATGAATTTTTATAACATTATTATCAACGTCAAGATAATTTTATTAAGTTTACGTGAATTCATAATTATTACCTGAATCAAGACCGGTCCCACCAGCCTCAACTCCTATTAGTCTAACATCTTCATCTTGTATAAATTCATGAAATAATCCCAATGCATTACAGCCACTCCCAACACATGTGGTTTGCCACTACACTTGTCCATGGTTTGTTTCCTATGGCTGGACATGGGTGAGGTCCTATGGTTGCACCTGCTAGGAAATAGCTTTATCCAAATAATTAACCCAATTTCTAATACCTTGTGACACAGAATCATTGAAACTTCCTTTAACTGATTTCACAGGTACATTTATTATGTTTCTGTCATAGAAAAAACCCAAACCAAAGGAAATAAGTACTTCCGTTGTCCCAATTTATGTGGCACTTTTCATTTTTCGAGAATTAAACAGTTTAAGTTTGATTGGCATTACGCATGGTATCTTTAATTTTTTTATAAAATTTATATATTTATAATTTACGTAAAAAGTACTATAAATCACAATGATTGACAATTAAAAATATTTAAAAGATGTATGAAAAATTTACGGTCAAAGATAGACTTGGTTGAATCTCGAAATTCAAAAAGTGTCACATAAATTGAGACGGGAGTAATGTTTATCTGATTTTGACTTTTAAAAGATAGAACTAAAGAATTACAAAGAAGAATGATATATTCATTTTTTAAATGGACTACAATAAAAAGTAAGATAAATAAGTTAAAACAGATGAATTGTTTTTTTACTTTTTTTGGTGTAGATGGGAGTTGTGAATATACACTCTTTCATCGTTTTGATACTATGTTAAATTGTATTACTGTTTCATCGAAAAAATTAAGACCTTAGAGAAGATACAGTTTGGACGCATTTTGTCATGAAAATTTTATTGTCTATTATATTGTCTTGGACAATTGATAAATTTTTAGTCGAGTTAGGCGCAAATGTTTATTTCTTTGTAGAATAAAATGTAAGATGGAAGCAGAATGTAACAAGTGCTGGTTTCTATTTATAAACAATTAATCTGGAGTTGGCAGATGGTTCAAACAAGACTCTCGTACTCAATTACAGCAGTTGCCGAAGGAGAATTAGGAAATAAATTTTGAGATAAATACTAGAATGTACACAGTGCTAACTACTAGCTATCATTTATAAACATAAATATAACTAAGCTAATTGTTTTCTTCTAAAATTACGGGTGAAGTAAATTCAAATCATAACATTAATGGATGGAAACCAAAAATGTGTTGTATGATTTTCGACAGAGTCTCAAATGCTAATGTGCGCTGCTAATATTAGGTAACTTGTTTTCCTCTTAGGAATTTGATTTTTATAGAAATGGTTTCGACAACTAAATATAAGTACGTGAGATTGAGATTGTTTGTTCTTCTACATACTGACATTTCTGAAAGGAGATTTGTTTTTTATCCTTCTTTCTAAACTCATCAGAATCTTAAATTTGTACCAAACAGAAAGGATTTGAGACCATATTAGGATTTGCCTGTTGTAGGATCTATTAAAAACGAACCCTTCAAGGCCACGATTTATCTAATGCTATGAGTAAGTGTTGGGTTTTAAAGGTGTCAATGAAAAATAAAAAGTTGTGAATTTTATAAAGAATTTTGACTTTTCAGAAGAGCTGCCACTTTTATGAAAGGGGATGGTCTAATTTACTAGTGGCAACGAAGTTCTTAAATGACTAGATTCTCCCGGAACGCTAGCTAAGCTAATCGTCTTAGTTCCCTTCAATTAAATCAATAAGCTTTTTGATTGATTCAGGGCGCCGCCCCCCTTCTTAGAATTAGAACCCATTGAGGGGGGCCTCGACCCGGGAAGGGGAGAGTGGCCGAGTGATCAAAAGCGGCAGACTGTAAATCTGTTGAAGTTTTTCTACGTAGGTTCGAATCCTGCCTCTCCCACTTGTTTGTTGTAGACTTCAGAGAAGAGAAAAGAGGCATTATATTGCGACTTTTTTGAAGAGTTGTGACTTTTATGAAAAGTTGCGACGTTTACGTAAGGTTGTGACTTTTATGAAAGGTTGTGACATTTCCAAAGGGTTGTGACCTTTTCGATAAGACACAATAAGCATCCGTTCACACCACCCTCTATTTATAAATAGAGGGGTTTCCTTTTATTTTTCAATAATGATAACGGATTTTTGAAATTCTTCTACTACTAAATCTAGTATTCTAAGTGTACTTTACTGCTGTTGAGTGGTTTGTTGACACCGTGGTTTTAGGTACCGATACACATGTGAGTATGAATGTTCTATCTTGAGAGGATATATTCCATTAACCTCGGATATTTGAGGGGAATAATTTTCTTAAGGAGACACTGTGTGTTCAACTGGCTCGAACTTCTTCTTTGAGGAAACACTCATTTTAATATTTTTTATATTTTTCAGATTCTATTTTCTTTATTGGTCTGTTTTGAAAATAGTTTTGAGTATCTTAGTATTACAAGTTGAACATTGTAATATAATTTCATGCCAAAGGTGGCTTGGAACTTTAGGTGTTTATGTCAAGCATGTTTCATTAGTGCATTATACACAAACATTTTGCAGGTCAGCTTTGATGTTTTTTTCCTTGGGAGGAGAGCGTTTTTGTAGTTCTTACATATATCTTCATATGAAGTATGGTTTCTTCAAGTCGAAAATTAGCGGTCTTGTTTTCCTGGGGAGTATGCCCAACTTTTTTCTTTTCTCCTTTGGCAAATTTTTTCTCCAATAGTTATTTTATAGACGAAAATGGTTTGCTTTTTGATGTGGACTTCTGACGTTTCTTTATTTGACTTGATGCCAAATTTTTTTTCTTTTTATTTAGATATTGATTTTGACTCTAATATGAAAGAGAAGATTGCATCTTCAGGGACAGAATGCAATGTTTGCTGTCTTGATTCTCCTATCAGAGCAAGTACTTGTAAGGCTAGCTAGTCACATAATTTGTAGAAGTTTGATAATCACTGAAGCTAAGTTTGGTAGACCTGAAGCTGAAGCTGACACTCCTCCTACATTCTTCAAGCAAGCTTGGATTTTGTGCTAATTTGGATTATGTTTTTATTATTCCTCCTCTTCCTCTTGTAGAAACTTTCCTCTCTTCTAGACGGAGAAGCTAATAACTACAAGGGAGTTGGATTAGCTAAAGCAGGTGGTGGTGGTATACCTGTCATTCCTGTTCGTGATCCACTTCTATCAGCTCGTGAGCTAGATCTAGCACCAAATGGAAGAGCTATGGTATTTATGCCGATGCCTCGTGAAACACTATCTCTCCCTCTTGGTGCTTCTAAAACCCTCTACATAGAGGGACTTCATTCACACCACTCCAGAAGAAAAGTAGCTCGCATCCTTTGAGATGTCATTTGCTGAATCATTATTAATTTATGAATATATCTGTCGCTTGTTCCCTAACTGCACTTATAAGATAGTTTTTGTCCTTTTGTGGCCTACATAGAAGTCAAACTTGTTAGAAAGGAATAAAAGCATGTAAATTGATGTTTATGTTGTTTCTTTTAGTATAGTATTTATCTACCAGGTGATATCTTGATAAAATCTTCACTTTGCAGCGTGGTGGAGATACTCTTATCCTTGGCTTTATTGATTTTGTAGATCCAGCGTGTGCATCTACTGCTTCGAGTGCATTGCAAGGTGTATTTTCTCAATGATAATAATCTACTGTCCAACTTCTGTTAGTGACTTATATAGAATTTTTTTATGGTATTATAAAGAAGTTAGATTGTGGATTATTATCATTGAGAAAAAAAATCACATTGTAATGCACTCAAAGCAATAATTGCAAACGCTGGATCTATGAAATCCACAAATCCAAGAATAAGAGTATCTCCACCAAGCTGCAAAATGAAGTTTTTATCAAAACATCACCTGGTAGATAAGTACTATACTTACAGAAATGACATAAAGAACAACTTACATGTTTTGATTCCTTTCTAACAAGTTTGACTTCTATGTAGCCCACAAAAGGTCGAAATATATCTTTTAAATGCAGTTAGGGAACAAGCAACAAATATATTCAGAAATTAATAATGATTCAGTAAATGACATCTCAAAGGATACAAGCTACTTCTCTTTTAGAGTTGTCCGACGGATTTCCCTCTATGTAGTGGGTGTTAGAAGCACCAGTAGAGAGAGTTAGTGTTTCACGAGTGCTCGGCATAAATACCATAACTCTTCCATTTGGTGCTAGCTCTGGCCCACGAGCTGATTGAAGTAGATCACGAACACGAAGGGGAGGTATACCACCACCACATGCTCTAGCTAATCCAAATCCTTTGTAGTTATTATCTTCTTCGTCCAGAAGAGAAGAAAGTTGCTACAAGAAGAAGAGGAATAATAAAATTAGAATCCAAATTATCAAGAAATCCAAGGATTCCTAATGAATGAAGGAGCAGTGTCAGCTTTCTTGGAGACCATGCTTTGTGATATTTGTTGCACTGAGCCTAGTTTTTGCCAAGACTGTTGTTGTATCCTTCGCTATAAACTAATCCATTTGGACTATGATGAGTTACACTCAATGTGAAGAAACAATAGATGGCTACATATGTGGACATGTTTCTCATCTAGACTTTGTTCTACGAACTTACATGGCTGGGACAGTCGAAGCAAGGCAGCATCAATTTGGATCCAGAGTATTTCTGCCAATACTGTGATTCAATGATGGATTTAGTTTCACATGTTGCGAAGCTTTTAAGTATCTGTAATTATGTTGCTTCTTGTGCTGACATCGAAATGATTGTGAATGTTGGCATTTGTATTTTGCGTGGCTCTTAAAAAAGGAGTGGAAAAAAGTTGTTGCATCGTATTAAATCAATCAAAGAAAATGTATAGCTAATTGATGAATTGTACTTTGTTTCTTTATGATTCTATCTTTTTCCAATTTAAGGTTTATAATTACAAGAATGACCCATTTGATAATTATATCAACTTACGAAAGAAGTCTGTATTCAGAAAGGAAAGTTCTGTGGATAACATTGGTAACTTCTCCGCCTTATCATCATCTTGTTTTTTTTTTATATGTAACTCTGTCTTGAATATCTGTATCTGAGCACGATATTTAAGTATGTGCAAATGGGGTTATCTATCTTTAAGTATTGTCTATTTTAGGATACCAATATATACATATGTGCATTGTAAATTTTGTCTATTTCAGTGCTTCCTATTGTCCACAAATACCAAAAACACTTGTTGCAACTAAACAAGTCATTCTTTCTTGATTGTGGTAGGGCATGCTTTCCTTGTGGTATGCTGCTGACTCTTCTTATTTCCATATTTATGCGAGTGAATCTCCTTGATTCTGGCAGTGTGTCATTTCCTTGATTAGATTTATGCCTTCTTTAAACAGATTTTGGATGTCTCATTTTATTTTTATTTTGTAGAGATCAGTTAGGATTAGTGTGAACATTAAAACATAAGTCTGAAATATAAGTTAATGAAACAAATAGTACGTGTTATTGGTTCTCTGCCTTTAGCAATACTGCTAAGATTTACTGAAGCGTATTTGTTAGACTGATATATCCAAATATTGTTGTTATTGTGCTTGTTATTCTTCTTATTGGGATTTATTTACAATCATATTTTCTAATGATGATGTCTATATGTTGTGTCTTTCGTATTTCTGAAATCCCGATTCAGCGCCTAATTTGCTATTATTAACAAATCTTGTAGCAGTTCATACCCTACTCTATTTCTAATGTCATGTAGGAGTATAACCCAATTCATATTTGGAGATCTAACTAAAATCGATACTTGCCCTTTTTGATGGTCAATCTACGAAAAGAGCAATATTTTTTTATTAATATAATAATTTTTATCAATTAACCAACTGTCTTGTTCATTTCCTTTTTTTATTCTTTTTTAAATCTCTTATTCTTAATTAATTAAGATATCAATGAATCAAACTTGAAATGAACTTACATATTCATATTCTTTGAATTTGTATTATTTTCATGTTAGGTGGAGATAGTGAACAAGGTTATTTTCATTCTTTTATTTTGAATTTTTGATACACGCAAGCAAAAGAAAAATTATAGTATATGTATATAGTTGCTTAATTAAATAATCTTTTATTGAACTAACCATTTATAAATGAATGTCGTTGTTACATTTTTACTTTGTTTCTCCCTTGTTTAATTTATCATTAGTTGAAAATGTCACGCCCCGAGGCTACCCCCTTGACGTAAACACAGGACCTAGGATCATGAGTGACCCCAAGCTAACCCTGAGCTGGCATATCATAAGCATACTTAAACAACTGAACAATATATACTATGTGGAAGCTTAAATCATAAGATAAATTGAATTATGAAGAATACCCAATACTAGTCAGCAAACATAAACACTGAGTAAGAGTTAATGACACTAAACATTCACTCCAAGCTAAAGCTGAATCTAAAACTATGTTTGAAATAAGCCTCTAACTGACTAGAGATGCTGGGACATCCCCCCAGCTAACTCTAGCAAAACTAAAACTGAAATGAAAGACTTAATGTAAAAGAACATGTCTGTCGTCTTCGAAGAATGAGGACTCACCAGTGATACAGATCGAGAACCGATCTACATGCGATCTTAATGCTGAGGACTTGAACCTACATCACGAAAAGATGTAGATGTAGCGCAGAGTATGCGTCGGTACTTGAGAGGTACTGAGCATGCATGATAAAATAAAGTTGAACAACATATAACTAAATGAAGCATACTGATCAATGACATAATCTAAAAATGATGAAGATAATGAAATATACTGAGTATGAACTAAACTGAATTCAATGACCAAGTACATAACATGCTGAGACTAAATACTGAAATATAACTGGTAACCTAGTCAATGCAATAGATTCTTACTATGGGAGCAACTATTAACTGACATAAAACCACGTTAGTTAAACGTGGAGTCCGATTTATACACCTCATCGAAAGGACCCAATATACCTTGCCAAGGTTATAGAGGCATTACTGGCGTGATCACTAAAATCTGATTCCCACAGGTGGGACTTATAAACCTACGGTAGCAAGTAGTTCTAGGACTATAAGGGTGACTTAACCTAGTCCAACTCGATGTTAAGCCTACTCCAAATCGGAAATGTTTAGAATACAACATAACGGAAATATACTGGATAGCTCAATATTCTGACATGCTAACTGAAAAATGCAAAATTAAAGTACTGCTAATGGAACATTTGAAATCTGAGGAATGCATCTCTGTATATCTGTTCTAGTTAAACTAATTCATGAACTAAACGAATCTACACAACTAGGGTTTTGAGTTTCATGCAAGAATCTAAGCAACATTGTTATGAAAACATGATAATCTAAATAAGAGCACTACAACAGCTAAATCACAACAAGTCTCTAAAGTTCAAGAAACCCTAGGTCTAAACAATATGAAAGAAATATTCTAGGGACCTAATGGGTGAAATAAACCCACTAGTGAAATCCCACATACTTGGTGACGAATTCCATGGAAATATCTTTCGATTTCGGGCTTGGAACCAAAGAAAACTTGTTGTGTTTTCTTGAGAAAGAAATCACATGATTCTTCCCTTTTTGTTGTATGTTTTGATGAATTTAAGAGAATGGTCGACTAGGGTAGGTTCTGATTAACTTAATAGGCCTAAACTAACCAAAACAACGTAGTTTAGGGTTTCAATGGCGTAGTTTAGGTGCCCAACGCTTTTGGAAAAAGACCAAACGACCCTTGACTAAAAGTTGTTGGGGCCAACGACGGGCTTGACCGATGGACCTACAGCCCGTCCTGTCACCGCGTTGTTTGGCTTCAAAGGATGAGTTTGAGGGTCACGATCCACGGACCTGGACAACGACCCGTGGTCTGTTCTATGGTCCGTAGGTACGGCCGTGGGTCATGCCTTGTCTGGAATTTTCTGGGCAGGCTGCAGGTGGCCACCGACGGACCCCACCTATGGTCCATGGGTCAACCTACGGTCCCTAGGTGGCGGATGCTTATCGTGACCAATGACAGTAACCTACAGTACGAGTGTCTACGATCGTTGATATTATAATAACCTAACCAAGGGTTAGGGTCGTGTCCCAAGGGAGTGGTTTTAGAATTACTAGAGAAATAAAACTAAGTTCAAACTAGTAGTAGATAAAGACATTAACGATTAAAAACATAGTAAATTAAAAGGGGGTGACACAAAAGTGTCAAATATCTATTGGGGGTTTTGTCTCATGTAGTAGAAACAACAAAAATATCAAGAAAATCAAGTATGGGGACAAGTTCTTAGGGTGTGACCACAATACAAGTTGAGATAAATCGTTGGGTACATGATTTCGATAGGAAATTTGCAAGATAATAGTGACTAGTCTAAGCTTTAGATAGAAATAAGTTCCCTCTCGGGCAACTTACCCCGTTTCAAATGCGTTCCTCTCGGACACCCATTTTTTGCATGAAGGTCAGCCTACGCCTTACTCCACTCACTCTCTCGAGCTAAGTGTTATGATATGGGACTAGGGATCACCCTCTCGGGCTGAACCTCATGTCGACCCACTCCTTAGGCCATCAGTCTAGCGGTCTTGGTTTCACGACCTCCCTCTCGAGTAAGCCGAAAACACATGGGTAGTTTTGTATTTGCAACTACAAACCCATTAAATTAAATCACACCCACTAGGTGCAAGCACCATTAAAATACATCTATCCTATCAGCAAGCAAGACCCAAAACAATATCAACACATATTTGCTAAATCACACCCCAAGAATGGGGGTTTTTAGACACACATCCAGAAATAACAAAATACACCTAAAATGATACAAAAATTAAATAGGTATAAGGAATTAAACCTTGATTTAAGCAAAGGAAGAATAATGGAGAAGACCCACTTCCAACTTGGGGAAGATGAAATTGTTCTTTCTTCAAGTCTCCCAAAAACCCTCTCCAAACTTGAGAGAAAAATATCCCAAAAAGTACTATTCTATTCTAGAAATTAAAATAAATGTTCCACTCCTAAAAATTAATAACAAGTTTAGTATTTATAGATTTCAGAAAATAGTGATGGTGGATCTTTCGGCGAGGTTAGTCGGAATCCCCGATTAACTCGGCGATTTGCGCTTTGGTGTAGTTCGTTGCCGTCTTGCACTTGCCTTCAGCATCATCGTGCTCTGTGTCATTGGGCGACCTAGTACTGCTTCGCGGAATTATTCGGCGAAACGCCGACTGCTCCTTTTATCACCTTTTTGATCCTACTCTTTCAAGGCTTCGCGTACTGGAAGGGCTAAGTGCGTCCCTTCAGTGAATCGCCAAGCGTGCTTTGCAATGCGCATGCTTCAGCTTCTTCGTTCTTTTCAGCCTTTTTGTTCCTTTTTGCGTGTAAGTGTCCATGCTTCCACTAAAACATCAAATACCTGAAACTTAAGTGTTTTCATCAGATATTGAGACAAAATAAGCATTTGAGGACACTATTCCTATCAAAATAAAGCCCTAAATGAGTCTAATTTGTGGACTCATCAACACCCCAACATAAACTTTTGCTTGTCCTCAAGCAAACTCAAGTTTAGCCGTTCAACAAGGTGTCTCAAATAGTGCTACACAAGCCTAAATCATGAATGCACACAACCAGACTCAAATTTACTTATGCAATGATCAATTGTGTACTCAAAGATTCAAGTTGTGACATACTATTACCAAAGATTCTCATGCTCGCAATACTTGCTACTTGTGCAATCAAGCTCAACAGGAAGTATCTAAGTGCCCTCATATAAAGAACGATTCCATATTCACACACAGAGGTTAATCAATTCAAGATCAGGAATTAGATGCAAAGCTCACACTCAAAAAAAAGAGGAACACAATGCATGTTTTTACCCATAGGTTTGCCCTTATTTTCCAATTGACTTTTGATTCGGCTTACTCAAGATCAAAAAGGTCTTTTTAAGGCTTGTAATGGGGATGAGTACAAATGTATGGTCATTTAGGCTCAGTGACTTTTTCCTCATGAGATGTGGTATTCTCAAGGCATTCCCTTCTTTTCCTTTATCAATTGTTTTTCTAGTGCTTCTAAGTCATCTTTTCATTCACCTCCATGGATTGCTTGGAAACTCGATTTCCTTGGTACTTTATTCCACAATATTATTTTTTTGAAGGGTTTCCATTGTTCTGCAACACCAGGGGTTAAGGGAGACTTTTCTTGCACATGACTTCTCCTTTTCCTTTTTACCACACCCCTAACATAGGCTTTTGGCCTAAGTTGGCTATTCGCTAAACCACAAATCAAGAGGATTATAGGTAGTGGGTCAAGTATGGTCTTGGGTTCATCTTGATTCTTTCAAAGAAAGGTAAGGCTCAAAGGGTGTTCAAAAGAGTTTCACACGCTCACGGGTAGGCCATAAAAGAGGTATATGTCAAATTTGGCTCACACTCTTTAAAGTTGCGTAAGATCATTTCAATAGCACACCTTTCTAAATCAATCAGACTAACAGGGTAAATTCTAGGTTTATTCATGCAAGGTTCAAAGTAAGTTCATCACACAAGACATCGACACTTAAGTCAAACAAGACTACACACTTTCGCTAGTGTGCAACGGTCATTACAAGATAATCAATTCGATAAATGGCTAATCACAATGAGATGCAAAGAGTTTGCATATTGTCTATGCAACTTCATTTGGACTCATCGTAGTCGTACATTCATGTTCGTTCAATTGAGAGCTCTATTCAAGTCATCGGTATTGGTCGAAATCGAGACTCAAATTTTTGCAAAAGAACAACCACATCTAACTCAAGAGAGGTGGCAAAAAATGTGCGAAAAATTCAAAAAATTTCGAAAGGGTCAAAATCATTTTGCAATTAAAAATAAGAGGAACCATAAGCTAAAACAATCGCAAAAACAATATAAAGCGCCACTTTAAACAGACAACCCAAATATATACAAAAACACAGACATCCATATCAAGCAAATAAAGGTGAGCCTCACCCCACCACAATCAAAATATATTTGTCCTCAAATATATAACAATAATCCAGAGGTCAAATAAAGAAAGACAGAGATAGGGCTAGAGAATAATCCTGGTTAGGCAGCTATTTCGAGTTGGAGTCCTTCAACAGATGTCGCGTAAAGCAGAAGGTATGCTGAGGACGTTTGGTGCATTGCCGAGTGATTCATTAAGCTCTGCACAATTTTTCTTAGCATTCCAATGTGCCTATCTTCAACCCACACTCTCGAGTGATTAATCAGCAGCCTTTTTGTGTGTTGGCCTACAGCTTATCCACTTCGTTCCCATTCGGTGGCCGTGCTTTGGTTTCTGAGTGATTCGGCGCTTCGCCAAACAAATTTTTACTTCGCCGAGTTTTACAGAACTTCTCAGCAGCTATGGATGTTCAAACAACAGTGACCATTTGGGTCGCCGATCAGGTGGGCAACTCGTCGAAACTTTCTTGAGATCCCTGAATTTTACAGACTCCAGGCTCAGTGTGCCTTGAGTCAAATGGCGAAGTAGCCTTAATCAGTAGCGTATTCAGTGACTTGCCAACTGGGTCTGCTACACGCTATTCTGCACCTCTTTGGCACCTACTACACTTCAATCTATAAAACTAAGACACTACTATTTTACTAGTACGCAAATATAAGATATTATGGGGTTTTGGGTTGCCTCCCAAACAGCGCCTGAGTTAACGTCGCGGCATGACATAAGTCAAAGACTACTCTTCATCCTCAAAATCACCCATGGTGTAATTAGGTGAATCTTCGGCAAACGGAGGATAGTGACCCGTCATCAAATGGGTGATTTGAGCATCCTGCAGCTGAATGGTCATGGAGTTCTAAGTAGTTACTTTGTTTAGCATATCAATGTTTTCTTTCATGTCATTCAGTTTCTTATCGTGCTCGTCAAGTTTTTATTGGATGAGTGAATAGGTATCGTCACTTTCCACATCCTCATGCCTCTTTCTCTGTTTGTACTCTCGAAGGGAGAAGTTCTTTTCCTTCTCCCTGGCTTGCTCTTCCAATCCCATTATCCGTTTGGATAGAACATCTACTTGCGCCACCAGTTTATTCCATTCATATTTATTTTAGGCTTCTTTGTTGGTTTCAACCATTTTATCAAGTAGTGTTATGACGACTTCATAGGGTTGGTTTAGCATTCCGCCTTCGAAAAGGTGCTCAACTATTCTTCTATTTTTCGGTTTTAGACCCCGATAGAAATAATCCAGCAGTGTCTTATCAGGCATTCCATGAGATGGGCATGTCTACAAAATTGCTCTGAATCTCAGCCACAATTCCAAAATTGTCTCTTCTCCTGCCTGTTTGAACGTCAGTAGGTTATTCTTGAGGTTCAATAGCTTTATAAGAGGATGATCTGTGTGATATCCATAGTTCTCATCCATTTTTGTTTCTCTGCATTGGTCTTCAGACAATCAAAACAAAATTACAACTAAGATTAGTAAAATTAAAACTTAGAAAAATAAGAATTTCGATTAACTACATCTTCACGTAACACCACTACCCGGCAGCGGCGCCATTTTGATGCTTATCGTGACCAATAACACCAACCTACAGTACGAGTGTCTACGATCATCGATAATATAGTAACCCAACCAAGGGTTTGGGTCGTGTCCTAAGGGAGTGGTTTTGAGAATTAGTAGAGAAATAAAATTAAGTTCAAACAAGTCGTAGATAAAGACATTAACGATTAAAAATATAGTAAATTAAAAGGGAGGGACACAAAAGTGTCAAATATCAATTGGGGGTTTTTGTCTCAAGTAGTAGAAACAACAAAAATAACAAGAAAATCAAGTATGGGGACAAATCCTTGGGGTGTGAACGCAATACAAGTTGAGATAAATTGTTGGGTACATGCTTTCGATAGGAAATTTTCAAGATAATAGTGACTAGGATAAGCTTTAGACAGAAATAAGTTCCCTCTCGGGCAAATTACCCTGTTTCAAATGCATTCCTCTTGGACACCCATTTGCCGCATGAAGGACAGCGTACGCCTAACCCCACTCACTCTCTCGAGCTGAGTGTTAGGATATGGGACTAGGGCTCACCCTCTCGGGCTGAACCTCATGTCGACCCACTCCTTAGGACATCAGTCTAGCGGTCTTGGTTTCGCGACCTCCCTCTCAGGCAAGCCGAAAACACATGGGTAGTTTTGTATTTGCAACTACAAACCCATTAAATTAAATCATACCCACTAGGTGAAATCACCATTAAAATACATCTATCCTATCATGAAGCAAGACCCAACAACAATATAAACACATATTTGCTAAATCACACCACAAGAATGGGGTTTTTAGCCACACATCAAGAAATAACAAAATACACCTAAAATGATACTAAAATCAAATAGGTATAAGAAATTAAACCTTGATTTAAGCAAAGGAAGAAGAATGGAGAAGACCCACTTCCAACTTGGGGAAGATGAAATCCTTCTTTCTTCAAGTCTCCCAAAAACTCTCTCCAAACATGAGAGAAAAATATCCCAAAAAGTACTATTCTATTCTAGAAATTAAAATAAATGTTCCACTCCTAAAAATTAATAACAAGTTTAGTATTTATAGACTTCAAAAAATAGTGCTGGCGGATCTTTCGGCGAGGTTAGTCGGAATCGCCGATTAACTCGGCGATTCGCCCTTTGGTGTAGTTCGTCGCCGTGTTGCACTATCCTTCAGCATCATCGTGCTCTTTTTCATTGGGCGACCTTGTACTTCTTTCGCGGAATTATTCGGTAAAACACCAACTGCTCCTTTCATCGCCTTTTTGATCCTGCTCCTTCAAGTCTTTGCGTACTGGAACAAAGGGCGGAGTGCATCCCTTCGGCGAATCGCCAAGCGTGCTCGGCATTGCAAAGGCTTCAACTTCTTCGTTCTTTTCAGCCTTTTTGTTCCTTTTTGCACCTAAGTGTCCATGCTTCCACTAAAACTTCAAATACCTGAAACTTAAGAGTTTTCATCAGATATTGAGACAAAATAAGCATTTGAGGACACTATTCGTATCAAAATAAAGCCCTAAATGAGTCCAATTTGTGGACTCATCAGTGGCCTTCGTAGCAGCACCTGCAACTTCTAAAAAATTGAAATCCTTATCTTTTTTTTAATTTGGGGTGTTACATTATCTCCCCCTTGGGAACATTTGTAACACCTCGCAAATTGAAATAATTAGGAAGAAGCTAATAATTGGAAATAGTCATTTTTGGATAGAATGAAATTTGGAAATTTTGTTAAGTTATAATAAGTTGAGTTTTGGTCTACTTCAAACGGCCATAACTCCTAGCTCAGGATGAGTTAGATGTATTTCCAGATATGGTTGGAATGCTCTTGGAATAGCCTTTCCAACGCCGCTGAGTTTGCACAATTCAAAGTTTGTATGAGTGAGTTATGCCCTTTGAAAGTTGGGATGTTTGAATAAGGAAAGCCTAATTCGGATTTGGAAGGGTAATTTAGTCTTTTCCTTACCTAATTATGCTAATTCGTTTTTAGTAGTTAATTGGGGTAAAACTCAGATTTTAGCCAGTTTAGAAAAGTTGAAGTTTCACACTAGGGCTTGGAGAAAAGAGGAAGGAAGAGAAAGGAGAAGAGGAAAAGTAAGATTCGCCAAGAACGATCGATTTTGGTTGTGGATTTCGCCAAGGAATTGGTCCTACAAGGTATGTGAGTCTTTCATGGCATTGGGTTCGTTCACCCATGCGCCAAACATGCTCAGTTCAGCAAAATTAGTCCTAAAAGAGTTTGAAAGTTGATGTTCATGATATGTATTCTTGAAATTGAATGTCGTTCTTGAATTGGGATAAATTGAGGAGTTTCTAAGATCTTTACGTTGAGTTTTAGAGTTGTTTTCAGTTAGGTTCTTGAGTACATATGTTGGGTATCTGAATCTAAAATGATTTTGAGAACAATAGTTGAGTTTAGGAGAATTGGGGCTAAAAGACGATGAAGGAAAAGTCGAGCAGGTTTTGACACTCAAGTCCGCGTCGCAGACTTGTTCCCTCTGTGATTAAAAGTCAGCTCCGTGTCGCGGACTGCTCTGTCTCAAAATTAATTTTTTCCATCAAATATTTAAATGAAACTCCGCGTCGCGGACTTGTTCCAAGACGGTGATTTCTTCATCTTTTCTCAAGTTTAGCTATCTACAAACACTCCTAAACATCATGAGATCTTTCTTATTACAAATCACATTCCTTGAATCAATAATTCAATTAAAGGAAAGTTAAGAGTAAAGTCAAGTAAAGTTAAGCGTTAAGTCAAGTGAAGTTAAGAGTCAAGTTAAGAGAAGTTTATAAAGTTTTCAAGAGTCTTTCACAAACGTTTTAACTTCGTTTTAAGACTTTAGTTTTGAGTTAAGCAAAGAGCAAGCTCATTTCTTAAAAAGCTATAAGGGAACTAAGTATTCCCAAGAGTTTAAAAATGTTTTCAAATTTGAGAAAGAAAGGGAACATCGATTCCAAGAGAACTTTTAAGATAAGTTTTGAGTAATTATCTCAAACCAAAGAAAGAACTTTGTTTTAAAAATATATGAGCGCCTACGTATATTTTGGGAGTAGTATTGAGCACTAATATGGTGATGCGAGTTCATATTAACTCAAGTCTCCATAAACGATGTAGCTATCATGGGCAGTAAAGGATCATACTTTTTAGATGACTCATTAAGATACTTTTAGCATAGACTAGTGGATCCACTAAGTTAAGCGTTCTATATGACGGCAAAGTATAGCACAGTTCTAGCAGCGTGGGCAAGACGCTGTATCACCACTTAGGCTCATAGTGGTTGTTGTCAGTTAGAGAAACTCTCACAGAAACTATAGTACTTTGTTATATGAATAAAGTTGAGTTTGTTATTGCATTTTCTTTAACTAACTTAGTTGTGTTTACTGTTTTATAAAGCTTTTCATATATTGCATGTGTTTCATTGCATTATATTAAGTTAAGTTATTCGTGAGTTGAAAAGAGACAAGGTAAGTGTTTCTTTCAGTATCTTTTAAAGCCTATGTTATGTTTAGCCTTCCAACTTGCATCGTACATTCAATGTACTGATGCCAGTTGCCCTGCATCGTATTATGATGCAGACGCAGGTAACCAGGATCAACATGCAGCGCCTCGTTTATCCAGTTGAGCACTCAGAGTCTATTGGTGAGCCTCCTTGCATTCTGGAGCACTCATTTTACTTTGCTTTAAGTATTTTATTATTAGAATGATCGGGGGTCTTGTCCTGACATCCCTCCTTGTTTTAGAGGCTTCATAGGCAGTTAGTAGTTAAGTTGTCTTTACATTATCATTCAAATGTTGTTTAAAGACTTCAGTTGCCGTTTTTGGCTAAGTTTTATATCTCTTTAAAAGTTATGTTTTGAAATTAAAGTTAAGTCTTCCACTGAATAAGTAAGCCAGGCCAAGGGTTCGCTTGGGGCCAACAATTGTTCTCGAGTGCCAGCCACGTCTAGGGTGTAGGCTCTGGGCATGACAAACTTCATATCAGAGCACAAAGTTCAAGAGTCCTAGGGAGTCTATGAAGCTGTGTCTACAGAGTCCTAGTTATCGGCGTGAAGCGTGCCACATCTATAATTAGTAGGCTGCAACACTTAGGAAAATTTCTCACTTCTTCACACTTATTTCGTGTGTTAGAGTTTGATCTCTAAAAAGTTTCATTCTAATTCGTATTTTCAGATAATCATGCCTCCACGAAGAGTAGTCAGAGGTCGCCTTGCTAGGCGTAATCTTGAGGAGCAAGAGTTACTGAATGCACCTGAAGTGCAACCGCAAGGGGAAGTTACAAATGCTGAGTTCTGTGAGGCTATCCGGATGTTGAGCCAAGTTGTGACAAACCAAGTTGGGCAGTAGAGAGGGAATCGACAGGAAGTAGCTGACACTTCGAGGATCCGCGAGTTCTTAAGGATGAATCCTCCAAGTTTTATAGGTTCTAGCACTAAAGAGGATCCAGAGAATTTTATTGAGGAATTGAAGAAGGTAGTTGAGGTTATGCATGTTGCTGATACTGAGCCAATTAAACTAGATGCATATCAATTGAAGAGTGTTGCTAGGACTTGGTTTGATCAGTGGAAAGAGGGTAGATATGAGGATGCACCGCCTACGAGTTGGGCTTGTTTTGAGGAGACCTTCTTGGGGCATTTCTTTCCCCGAGAACTGAAAGAGGCTAAGGTACAAGAATTTCTTACCCTTAAGCAAGAGTCACTGAGTGTTCATGAGTATGGGTTGAAGTTCACCTAACTGTCCCGATATGCTCTGGAGATGGTTGCGGATATTAGGAGTAGAATGAGTCTGTTTGTTGCTGGGTTGTCCTGTCTATCAAGCAAATAGGACATGGCAGCAATACTAATTGGGGACATGGATATATCGCGGTTGATGGTAAATGTGCAGCAGATTGAAGAAGAGAAGCTGAGGGATAGGGAAGACTTTAGAAATAAGAAGGCTAAGACAGGGAATGAGTCCAGGCAACAGAAGGGTAATGTGAACCATTCGTCCTTTCAGTAAAAGCAAAAGGACCTGCTCCATCATTTTCTAGTGCTCCTGCACCCAGAAACAGAGGTGAGCATAATGGTCAAAATTCACAGAACTTCAGAGCTAGACCTGCATAGTCTCAAGGTAGTGTGGCACAATGAGGTAATTGGGCTCCTGCATGTGCTAGGTGTGGTAGAACCCACCCAGGTAAGTGTCGTGATGGCCAGATAGGTTGCTTCAAGTGTGGGCAAATGGGTCACTTCATGAAAGAGTGCCCTAAGAACAGGCATGGTAGTGGAAATCCGAGCAATAGAGCCTAATCTTCGTCACTTGCACCACCAAACAGGGCTGCACCTAGAGGAGCTACATCAGGTACTGGCAGAGGAACAAACCATTTTTATACGATCACTAATCGCCAAGAGAAAGAGAACTCTCCAGATGTTGTCACTGGTATGATCAAAGTCACTGCTTTTGATGTATATGTTTTGCTAGACCCAAGAGCAAGTTTATCGTTTGTCACCCCTTATGTTGCAAATAAGTTTGATGTTTTTCATGAGAAACTATGTGACCTTTTTGTGTTTCTACACCTGTTGGGTAGTCTATTCTAGCTGAGAGCATATCTCGTGATTGTTTCATTTCCATCAATCACAAAGACACCATGGCTGATTTGTTTGAGTTAGACATGGTAGATTTTGATGTCATTCTAGGTATAGGCTGGATTCATGCCTGTTATACCTCCATTTATTGTAGAACTCGAGTTGTTAAGTTCCAAGTTCCTAATGAGCCAGTCTTACAGTGGAAAAGTAGTACAGCAGCACCTAAGGGTAGTTTCATTTCGTACCTTAAGGCAAAAAAGTTGGCTTATAAGGGTTGTGTCTATCACTTAGTTCGAGTTAGTGACTCAAGTGTTGAGATACCTCCCATTCAGTTAGTTCCTATAGTAAAAGAGTTTCCAGAAGTCTTTCGAGATGATCTACCCGTAGTCCCTCCTAAGAGAGAGATAGACTTCAGTATAGATGTTCTTCCAGATACTCGTCCTATATCTATTCCGCCATATAGAATAGTACCAGCAGAGTTGAAAGAGTTTAAAGAGCAGTTGAAAGATCTCCTAGATAAGGATTTCATTCGACCAAGTGTCTCACCTTGGGGCACTCCGGTCTTGTTTGTGGGAAAGAAAGATGGTTCCCTTAGGATGTGTATAGATTATCACCAATTGAACAAGGTCACCATCAAGAACAAGTATCCTCTTCCTCGAATTGATGATCTTTTCGATCAACTTCAGTGTGCTTCTTGTTTTTCTAAGATTGACCTCAGATCTTGCTACCATCAGTTGAAAGTAAGGGAGTGTGATATTCCCAAGACAACATTCAGGACCCGTTATAGTCATTATGAGTTTCTGGTCATGTCATTCGGTTTGACTAATGCACCTGCAGCGTTCGTGAACCTTATGAATATAGTTTTCAAACCTTATTTCGATATGTTTGTTATCGTATATATTGATGACATACTAATCTATTCAAGGAATGGAGAAGATCACTCTAGCCATCTCAGAATAGTTCTTCAAACTTCGAAAGATAAGGAGGTATATGCTAAGTTCTCTAAATGTGAGTTTTGGCTTGATTTTGTGTCATTCTTGGGTCACATAGTTTCCGGTGATGGAATTACAGTTAATACCCAAAAGATTGAGGCAGTGCAGAGTTGGCCTAGACCCATATCTCTAACTAATATTAGGAGTTTCTTGGGATTGGCTGGATATTATAAAATGTTCGTTGAGGAGTTATCATCTATTTCGTCCCCTTTCACCAAGTTAACTCAGAAAAAAGTGAAGTTTCAATGGTCTGAAACTTGTGAGAAAAGCTTTCAAGAATTTATAAAGAGGCTAACTACTGCCATAGTTTTAACCTTACCAGAAGGTACTCAAGGTTTTGTGGTGTATTTTGATGCATCTCGAGTTGGTTTGGGTTGTGTATTAATGTAAAATGACAAGGTTATAGCTTATTCCTACAGACAGTTGAAGGTTAATGAGAAGAACTACCCAACCCATGACTTAGAGTTGGCTGCTGTGGTATTTTCTTTGAAGATATAGCATCATTATTTGTATGGTCTTCATGTTGATGTATTCACTGATCACAAGAGTCTTTAATATGTGTTCACTCAGAAAGAGCTTAATCTCAGACAAAGGAGGTGGTTAGAATTACTCAAGGATTATGACATGAGTATTCTTTACCACCTAGGTAAGGCTAATGTTGTTGTTGATGCTTTGAGCAGATTTTCTATGGGTAGTACTGCCATATTGAGGAGGAAAAGAGAGAGTTAGCGAAAGATGTGCATAGACTTGCACACTTAGGAGTCTGACTATTGGATTCCACAGAAGGAGGAGTAGTGGTGATGAATGGGGCTGAATCTTCATTAGTGTCAGAAGTGAAAGAGAAGCAAGACCAAGACCCAACTATACTTCAATTGAAGGGAAATGTTAATAAGAAAAAAGTATTAGCTTTTGAACAAGGGGGAGATGGTGTATTAAGATATCAAGGTAGATTGTGTGTGCCAATGGTGGATGGACTCCAAGAAAGAATCATGGAGGAAGCTCACAGCTCTAGATATTCCACTCATTCCAGTTCCACAAAGATGTATCGTGACTTGTGAGAAGTGTATTGGTGGAATAGCATGAAGAAGGGCATTGCAGAATTTGTTGCTAAGTGTTTGAATTACCAACAAGTTAAAGTAGAGCACCAAAGGCCCGGTGGTTTGGCTCAAAATATAGAACTTCCGTAATGGAAGTGGGAGATGATTATTATGGATTTCATCACAGGTTTACCAAGGTCTCACAGGTAACATGATTCCATATGGATGATTGTCGATAGAATGACAAAATCAACCTACTTTTTGCTTGGTGAAGACTACCCATTAAGTAGAAGATTATGCTAAGCTATATATTCAAGAAGTGCTAAGACTTAATGGGGTTTCGGTCTCCATTATTTCAGACAGAGGTGCGTAATTTACTACATAGTTTTGGAAGTCTTTTCAAAAAGGCTGGGATTCAAAGGTGAACTTGAGTACTGCTTTTCATCCTCAGACTGATGGGCAAGGAGTGCGCACCATTCAGACCCTAGAGGATATGTTGAGGGCGTGCATAATCGATTTCTATGGTAATAGGGATGATCACCTACCTCTCATCGAGTTTGCTTACAACAATAGCTACCACTCTAGCATCCAAATGGCTCCTTATGAAGCTCTTTATGGGAGAAGATGCAGATATCCTATTGGATGGTTTGAAGTTGGTGACGTTGGGTTGATAGGACCAGATTTAGTGCATCAAGCAATGGAGAAGGTGGAAGTGATTCAAGAGAGGTTGAAAATGGCACAAAGTAGTCAGAAATCCTACACTGATGTTAGGAGAAGAGAGTTAGAGCTTGAAGTAGATGATTTGGTATATCTTAAAGTTTCACCCATGAAGGGTGTTATGAGGTTTGGTAAGAAGGGGAAGCTTAGTCCCTGATATATTGGACCTTATCGAATAGCCAAAAGGATTGACAAATTAGCTTAAGAGTTGGAGCTACCACAAGAGTTAGCTGCGGTTCATCCGGTTTTCCATGTCTCCATGTTGAAAAAGTGCATGGGCGATCCTTCATTGATCATGCCAACTGAAGATATTGGGATCAAAGATAGTTTATCTTATGAAGAGATTCTGGTTCAGATTCTAGATCACCAAGTTCGCAAGTTAAGAACAAAAGAGGTAGCATCAGTCAAAGTCCTTTGGAGGAACCAATTTGTTGAGGAAGCTACTTGAGAGGCTGAGGAGGATATGAAGAAGAGATATCCACATCTCTTTGAATCCAGAGAAAGTGTAGACCAAGTTACTAATTCTCTTCTTAGTACTCTTTAAATTATGAGTGAGCATGTTGTTTGTTTGCATTTGCTTGTTGGGTGTTCGACTTGATGTTACCACCCTTAGCCTAGTAAGAGTAATCTCATTCAAGGACGAATGTTCCCAAGGGGGAGATATTGTCACACCTCACAATTTCAAATAACTAGGAAGAAGCTAATTATTGGAAATAGTCATTTTTGGAAAGAATGAAAATCTGGAAATTTTGTTAAGTTCGAAAAAGTTAAGTTTTGGTCAACTGCAAACGGCCATAACCCCTAGATCAGGATGAGTTAGGTGTTTTTCTAGATATGGTTGGAAATCTCTTGGAATAACCTTTCCAACTCCGCTGAGTTTGTGCGATTCCGAGTTAGTATGAGTGAGTTATGCCCTTTGGAAGTTGGGTTGTTTGAATAAGGAAAGCCTAATCCGGATTTGGAAGGGTAATTTAGTCGTTTCCTTACCTAATTATTCTAATTCATTTTTAGGAGTTAATTGGGGTAAAAATCAGATTTTAGTAAGTTTAGAAAAGTTGAAGTTTCACGCTAGGGTTTGGGGAAAAGAGGAAGGAAGAGAAAATAGAAGAAGAAAAACAAGACTCGCCAAAAACGATCGATTTTGGTTGTGGATTTCACCAAGGAATTGATCCTATATGGTATGTGAGTCTTTCATAGCGTTGGGTTCGTTCACCCACGCACCAAACATGCTTTGTTCAGCGAAATTCATCCTAAAACAGTTTGAAAGTTGATGTTCTTGATATGTATTCTTGAAGTTTAATGTCGTTCTTCAATTGGGCTGAATTGAGGAGTTTCTAAGATCTTTATTTTAAGTTTTAGAGTTGTTTTGAGTTAGGTTCTTGAGTACATATGCTGGGTATCTGAATCTAAAATTAATTTGAGATGATTAGTCGAGTTTAGGCGAATTGGGGCTGGAAAACGAAAAAGGAAAAGTTGAGCAGGTTTTGGCACGCAAGTCCGCATTGTGGACTTGTTCCCTCGCTGATTATAAGTCAGCTCCGCATCGCGGTTAGGACACAGACTCCTCTGTCCCAAAATTAATTTTCGCGACCAAATATTTAAATGAAACTCCGTGTCACAGACTTGTTCTAAGATGGTGATTTCTTGATCTTTTCTCATGTTTAGCATACAAACACTCCTAAACATCATGAGATATTTCCTATCACAAATCACAATCCTTGAAACCATAATTCAATTCAAGGAAAGTTAAGAGTCAAGTCAAGTAAAGTTAAGAGTCAAGTCAAGTCATGTTAAGAGAAGTTTATAAAGTTTTCAAAAGTCTTTCACAAACATTTTTACTTCGTTTTAAGACTTAAGTTTCGAGTTAAGCAAAGAGCAAAGAGTTGAGTTCATTTCTCAAAAAGCTATAAGGGAACTAAGTATTCCCAAGAGTTTAAAAATGTTTTCATATTTGAGAAAGAAAGGGAACATCGATTCCAAGATAGCTTCTAATCTATGTTTTGAGTAATTATCTCAAACCAAAGAAAGAAGTTTCTTTTAAAAACATATGAGCTAAGTATATTTTGGGAGTAGTAATGAGCATCGATATGGGGATGCGAGTTCATATTAACTCAAGTCTCCATAAACTATGTAGCCATCATGGGTAGTAAAGGATCATACTTTTTAGATGACTCCTTAAGATGCTTTTAGCATAGACTAGTGGATCCACTAAGTTAAGCGTTCTATATGACAGGAAAGTATAGGACAGTTCTGGCAGTTTGGGCAAGACGATGTATCACCCCTTAGGCTCATAGTGGTGGTTCTCGATTAGAGAAACTCCCATAGAAAATATATTTCTTTCTTATATGAATAAAGTTGAGTTTGTTATTGCATTTTATTTAACGAACTAAGTTGCTTTTACCGTTTTATAAAGATTTTCATATATTGCATGTGTTTCATTGTTTTATATTAAGTTAAGTTATTCATGAGTTGAGAAGAGCCAAGATAAGTGTTTCTTTCAGAATCCTTTCAAGCCTATGTTTGTTTAGCATTCCAACTTGCATAC
This sequence comes from Solanum megistacrolobum, assembly GCA_029582645.1. Taxonomy (NCBI): domain Eukaryota; kingdom Viridiplantae; phylum Streptophyta; class Magnoliopsida; order Solanales; family Solanaceae; genus Solanum; species Solanum megistacrolobum. Next base: position 154,270 of record JAJOON010000697.1, read on the forward strand.
TCGTACATTCAATGTACTGATGCCAGTCGGCCTGCATCATATTATGATGCAGACGCAGGCAAATAGGATCAGTACGCAGTACCTCGTTGATCCAGTTGAGCACTCAGAGTTTGTTGGTGAGCCTCCTTGCATTCTAGAGGACTCCTTTTACTTTGCTTTCACTATTTTATTGTTAGGATGATCGGGGGTCTTGTCCCGACATCCCTCCTTGTTTTATAGGCTTCATAGATATTTAGTAGTTCTGTTGTCTTTACATTATCATTCAGATGTTGTTTAAAGACTTCAGTTGCCGTTTTGGCTAAGTTTTATATCTCTTTAAAAGTTATGTTTTGAGATTATCTTGTTAAGTTAAGTCTTCCGCTGAATAAGTAAGCCAGACCAAGGGTTCGCTTGGGGCCATCAATGGTTCTCAAATGCTAGCCATGTCTGGGGTGTAGTCTTGGGAAGTGACAACATTCTTCCTCGAGTGAAGTCTAAATTAGTTGAAAAATGAGGGAAAAAGCTACAAACCCTACCACTAAGTACTGAAACTGACATCTGACTAAACTAAGTTCCAAGAACATGCAATTATAGTGAAAAAGAAAAACTAACTGAAGGAACAAGACACTAAGACTAAATTTATGCCAGAATAAACTGAGAGACTGGAGAGGAACTATTACCTCAAGCTGGAATAGAATCGGAGGGAAAGAGATGAGGATAATTGGCCTTCATGGCTGCTTCTACTTCCCAAGTAGCTTCCTCTACGGACTGACTCCTCCACAAAACCTTAATTGAAGTGACTTCTTTGTTTCTCAACCTTCTAATTTGACGATCAAGAATTTCAATTGGCACCTCTTCGTAAGTGAGACTATCCTTCACAGCCACACTTTCTAATGGTACAATAGATGTTAGATCACCCACACACTTCTTCAATAAGGAAATATGAAAGACTGGATGGATTGCTTCTAGTTCTGCAGGCAACTCTAACTCATAAGCCACTTTACCCACCCTTTTCAAGATCCTGTAACGGCACATATCTAGGGTTGTGTTTCCCTTTCTTGCCGAATCTCGTCACCCCCTTCATAGGGGATACTTTCAGAAAAACCAATCATCAATTTGGAATTCTAAGTCCCTTCTCCTTACATAAACATAGGAATTCTGACGACTCTGGGCTGTCTTAAGTCTATCTCTGATGAGCTTAACTTTTTCCATTGCATCATGAATTGAATCTGGCCCTATCAAGGCTCCTTCACCCACTTCAAACCAACAAACTGGAGATCTGCACCTACACCCATATAATGCTTCATAAGGGGTCATTTGTATACTAGAATGGTAGTTGTTATTGTAGGCAAATCTATTAGATGTGGGTGATCATCCCAACTTCCCTTGAAATCGATCCCGCAAGCTCTCAACATGTCCTCTAAAGTCTAAATGGTATGCTCTGCCTGGCCATCCGTCTGTGGATGAAATGCTGGGTAGATATTTACATGAGTACCAAGATCTTTCTAAATTAACTTCCAGAAATGAGAGGTGATTTTAGGACCTCTATCTAAGACAATAGACAAAGGAACCCCATGCAACCTGACTATCTCATTAATGTCAAGTTTGGTGTAGTCCTCCGCCGAAGCTGTAGTCTTGACAACCAAGAAATGAGCGTACTTAGTAACTTTATCTACTATTACCCAAATGGATTCATGTTGTCTCCGAGTACGAGGTAAACCCATAATGAAATCCATGTTTATTACATCCCACTTCCATATAAGAATGTTAATCTCTTGAGTCTTACCTCCTGATGTTCCACCTTCATCTGTTGACAATTAGGGCACTTAGCCACGAAATGCACTATATCTTTTTTCAAGTCATTCCACCAAAAGACATCCCGCAGATCATGGTACATCTTAGTGGCACCTGGATGAATAGAATACCTGGAGTTATGGGCTTTTGTATGAATCTTCTGTCTCAACTCACCCACCTTAGGAACACATAAACGACCTTGGTAGCGAAGCACATGATCTCCCCCTTGGGAGAAAACCTCAACTTTCTGCTGATGAACTGCACCCTTCAATTGAAGCAATATAGGGTCACTTGTCTTGTTTTTCCTTAACCTGCTCTACCAATGAATATTCTGACCCATTCTGAACTATCACACCATCATCTCATATGATCATAAGGCAAAATCCTAAGCGAGCAAGACGGTGAACAACTTTTGGTAATTCCTTCCTTTCTTTCTCAACATGTCCTACACTACCCATAGATAGTCTACTAAGAGAATCAACTACTATGTTGGCCTTACCTGGATGGTAAAGCACATTCATGTATAGTCCTTGAGGAATTTAAGCCATCTCCTCTAGCAAAGGTTCAACTTTTTCTGGGTGAACACCTACTGAAGGCTCTTATGGTCTGTGAACACATCTACGTGAATGCCATACCAGTAATGTCTCCAAATCTTTAGGGAAAATACTATGGCTCAAAGCTATAGGTCATGAGTCGGATAGTTCTTCTCATTCACCTTAAGCTGTCTAGAAGCATAGTCTATAGCCTTCCCTCGCTACATCTACATGCAACCTAGGCCGACTCTGGATGTATCACAATAGATCACATAATCGCCTGAACCCTCTAGTAAAGTCAAAACACGAGTTATAGTCAACCTAGTTTTCAGTTCAAAGAAGTTCTTCTCACACTCATCTGACCACTGAAACTTAACCTTTTCTGAGTCAACTACGTCAATGGAGAAGCTATGGTTGAGAATCCTTCTACGAACCTTCAGTAGTAACCGGCTAAACCCAAGAAACTTCTGATATTTATGGCAGAGGTGGGTCTTGGCCATTGTTTCACTGCCTCTATTTTCTGAGAATCCACTCGGATCCCTTCGGCAAACACTATATGCCCAAGGAAAGCAATTGATTGTAACAAAAACTCGCATTTGTTGAACATAGCAAAAATCTTACGATCTTTGAGAGTTTGCAGGACAACCCTCAAATAAGTCGCATGTTCTTCCTCATTCCTAGAGTAAATGAGGATATCATCAATAAAGATGAAAATGAACAAGTTCAAATACTGCTTGAACATCCTGTTCATTAAATCCATGAAAGATGCAGGAGCATTGGTTAGTCCAAATGACATAACTACAAATTCATAATGACCATATCGAGTTCTGAAGGCTGTTTTCAGGATGTCACTATCTCTGATTCTAAGCTGATGATAACCGGATCTGAGGTCCACTATCGAAAAATGACTAGCACCCTGAAGTTGGTCGAACAAGTCATCAATCCTGGGGATATGGTACTTATTCTTGAATTTGACTTCGTTCAACTGATGACAGTCAATGCACATCCTGAGAGAACCATCTTTCTTTTTCACAAACAACACTAGAGCACCCTATGGGGAAATAGTGGATCCGATGAAGCCCTTATCTATAAGGTCTTTCACCTGCTCTTTCAATTCCATAAGCTCAGTTGGAGCCATTTTGTAAGGAGGAATAGAAATAGGCTAGGTATCTGTAAGGAGATCAATTTCGAATTTGATTTAAATTTCGGGAGGAACTCCGGGAAGATCATCTGGAAACACTTCGGGAAACTCATTTATTACAGGGACTAACTCAAGAGCTGGGGTTTCGGAGCTTAAATCCTTAACTCGAACTAGATTGTAGATGTACCCTTTAAAAATAGTCTTTCTTGCATTAAGGTAGGAAATAAAATCGACCCATAGGCATTGAGCTACGACCCTTTCATTCTAAGATTGGTTTGTTTGGAAACTGAAAACGCACGATCTTAGTTCTACAATCGACAGAGGCATAATAGGAATGTAACCAATCCATGCCTAGAATGATATCAAAGTCTACCATTTCTATCTTTTCAAGATCTACTGAGGTGACATTTGCTGAGAGACTGTGATAGGGCAATTTTTGTATCCCCGTCTAGCTATGACTGCATCACCAACTGGAGTAGAGATCGAGAAGGATTCTGAGAGAGTTTCTAGACTGACATTGAAGGTCAGTGCTATATATGAAGTTACAAAGGAAAGAGTAGCCCTTGGATCTAGCTAAGCATAAACATCTAAATGAAAGACTATTAACGTACCAATGACCAAATCAGGAGAATCTTCCTGGTCCTGGTGAGCCTGGAGAGCATACAACCTGTTCTGGCGCTAACCGCCACCTGTACCAAATGAAGCACCCTGCTAAGTTGGGCGACCTGCTGGTGTTGTTGGAAGTGAAGACTGAGCCCTACTATTGTTACCTCCTTGTCCCTATTTAGAAAAAGGCAAATCTCTCAACCTGTGACCAGTCTAACCACAACCAAAACATCATTCCTTGCCTTCAAGACACTCGCCCAAGTGGTTCTTACCAAACTTTGGACAAGTTGGATAAGTGATGTTACCTGAAACACTTCCATGAGACTTAGAGCCTGATGCCCTGAAACATTTCTCAAATTAAAATGAACACAAAATAATAGGAAATTCATACTTTAAAATTTTCATAGTCAATATAAATATGAAAAAGAAAAAATATATGGCACAATGCATAGCCAATGAAAAAAGAAGACGAAACTATATGTTCATGCTATATTCACTATAATGTTTCTTTTGATTGAAATATCTTGCCACCAACACTTTTCTTTCTCCATTCATTTTTACTTACATATCTATTAAAAATAATTATTATCATGACTATATTATCATATTATAAGCAAAAGTGAAAATCAATTTTTGAAATAGTGGATTTAACATCAAAACTAATAATTCAGTGGACTACATTGAAGCCTGTTGTTTTGGCAAAATTAGAAAGAAACTCCTTCGTTTGAGGGTAAGAAAATAAAAAATGAAAAAAGACAGAAGAAATATTTTACCCAAATCATGTGACTTTTTTTACATTTGTTTATTATTATTATTGTCTTTCCCACAACTTTTTGTCACTGTTAACTCATGAAAATCATAACAAAAAATATGAGTGTGAATTATGAATTATTTGCTATAATTTGTTCACCAACTCTTTCTTATGAGGTACCTTAAATTTCATTGAAATTTGAAATCAATAGTTGCAAATAACCCTTTTTTTTTTTTAGAAGAAGAAGAGTAGAAAACTTAAAAAAATTGTAGTTTAAAAGTGAGGGGAAATCCATCTAGTTATAGCTAGCAAATAGTAGTATGAATATGTGCTAATTGTGCCTTATCAAAAAAGTTAAAACCTTTCGAAAAAGTTACTGCTCATCAGAAAAGTCACAACCCTTTTGAAAAGACACAAGTTATCGAGAAAGTCACAACCCTATTGAAAAATAACAACCCTTCGAAAAGTCACAACTCATTGAAAATGTCACAGCTCGTCAAAAAAGTCACATCCCTTTGAAAAAGTCACAACTCTTTGAAAAAATCACAATCCTTTAATGTGAAAAAAGTATCTACTTTTAATATAATATAATTAATAAATAAAATAAATTCAGTAGTTTTAATTGGGGTATTATAGTAATTCAACATTCAAGAGTTCATGCTTTTAAGGTGGTATAGATAGCTAAGCCTTTTTGTCTATAATTATTAAAATACCACTTAATGTACTAGATATTTAAGAAAACATTTCTACCCTTTGTGCTGCCAACTTAATTGCATTGCAACAATATATTTGTATAAATTCATATCAAGTATTGCCAATTTTCACAGAATGTAGAATGATTTTTTTATTACAATTTAGTAGGAAGAATTTTTTTAGACAAAAATATTCCTTTGGTTGTTATACACGATTATGTTTTTTTTCAATTGATTTTTGATGTGCATAACTGATTTAGTCATTCCTTTTGACATCATATCAGTTTGTTAGGTGGCTTTTTCACATTTCTCATCCTTTTATAATATTTAGATTTTATTCCTTGTCTTGGTTTTCTGGAGCTATGGAGATTTTATTGTAGCCTGAATACCCATCAAGAAAGCAATACCAACCCTTACCAGCAAGATAACCTAGCATCTGATCCATGAACGGCATCGGGAAGTGATCTTTTTCTGTCCAAGCGTTAAGCTTGCGGTAGTCCATGCACACTCTCTATCCAGTCAGTGGACACATCGGAACAAGCTCATATTTCGCATTAGGAACCACAACAATCCCACATTTCTTAGATACACACTGAACAGGGCAGACCCAACTACTATCTGCAAAGGGGTATATGACTCCAGCATCCAACCATTCGACAATTTTCTTTTTGACTACCTCTTGCATAGGTGGATTTAGTGTCCTTTGGTGCTCAATACTTGGCTTGTTGTCGGGCATGAGTTGGATTTTATGAGAACAAATGCCAGGACGAATCCCAATAATGTCCGCAATAGTCCATCCAATAGCCCTCTCGAACCTCTTCAACACAGAAACCAATGCCTCTACTTGTACCTCACTCAAATCGGCCGCAATGATTACCGGTAAAGTGCCATCTTTCTCCAAGAATACATACCTCAAATGCGATGACAGAACCTTGATCTCAAATTTTAGAGCTTCTTCCACAAACGGTTTTGCGGGGGAGAGTTGCAATTCTTCATATCTAGCTCCAATATTTTTGGTTTGGAACAGAATTCAAACCTATCAAGTGCGGCAACTAATTCAGCATAGTCTTCAATACCGTCGCCGTCAAAATTCACCATTACCGCTACAGTGCATCAACACCCAACCTCTCTTCAATAGACACTTGAGAACCTTGCTCCACAATATGATTCACCACTGATAGTTACTTGAGATCGCTTTCATTCTTTATTGACCTAGAGATATTAAAAGTTACCTCCTCATTATTCAGTCGAAACTTTAGCTGCCCTCTCTCTATATCGACTAAGGCACACCTAATAGTAAGGAATGGTCTCCCTAAGATGATGGGAACCTCAGAACCAATCTCACAGTCAAGTATCACAAAATTCACTAGAAAAATAAACGACTCCACTTTCACAAGGACATCTTGGGAACACCAATGGGATTCTTCACAGTTCTATCAGCCATGAGTAGACGCAATGCAGTCGATTTTAGAGCCCCTAAACCCAACTTCCTGTAGATCGACAATGGCATCAGATTAATTTTGGCACCCAAATCACACAAAGGCTTCACAAAATGCAACATCCCAATGGTGAAAGGAATAGTGAAAGCTCCTGGATCCTCTTTCTTTTGCACTAGTTACCGTGTAGCAATGGCACTACAATGTTGTAACCTTTCATCATCCTCAAAACTGACAGCCCTGTTTTTGGTCACCCAATCCTTTATGAACTTTCATACCCAGGCATTTGCTCTAAAGCTTCTATCAACGGAACATTGAAGGAAAGTTGTTTCAACATAGTTAGGAACTTACGGTATTTTCCTTCTTTAGTCTTCTTTACCAATCTCTGTGGGAATAGAGGTGGAGGTCTAGGCATGGGAACAACTTTTTGGGTCACTTCCACTTATTTCTCTGTAGCATTTTTTGACTCTCCAGTAACCTGAATCTCATCGGCATCTTTTTCTTTCACAACTTCAACCTCAGAAGGCATAGGGGGATCAATAGTCTATTTACCTCCGCGAGTAGTGACTGCCATACAATGCCCATCATTCTTCGGATTCTGGATGGTGTTGCTAGGAATTGTGCTAGGCTGACGTGGGTTCACAGTAGAGGACAACTGACTAAACTGCTGCTCGAGTTGCTTGATTGACACAACATGAGCATCAACATTTTGACCAATTCCAGACAAGTCAATTCGCATCTCTTTAACATTCTAATTAGTTGCATCAAACCTCTTCATCATCTTTTACATCATATCCTCAATACCGGACATACTACCACCAGCTTCTCAATTACCAGATTCTCTACTAGGTGGAACATAAGGCCCACCTCGATCATTCTTATTTCCATAGTTGTTCCGGTTATAGTTGTTATTACGATTGTAGTTCCCATCCCGACCATAGTTTCCCTCACAGTTGTAGTTGCCATAGTTTAGACCTTGATTTCCTTGACCTCGGTGCCACTTATCCGAGTTGGAACCTTTGGCATTGCTTCGTAAACCCACTATCTGATCATTCACAAAATATGCATCTTCCTCATTATAACATTCCTCAACTGGTGGTGGTGGAGCTCTAGTTAGGTAGTTTACCACATTCACCTTTTCTGCACCTCCACTCACATGCTTTAATACCAAACCCAATTTTGTCCTCATTTGAACCATCTCTTCACGAATGTTATCATTTGCTTGATTTGGAGCAGTTTGGACCGCGAACGTGTTCCTTCAAGTATTAGCCTTTCTAGTGCTCCATTCCTTATTATTTTGAGAAATCTTCTCCAATTTTTCAGCAATTTCCTCAAAAGTGCACTCACCATATGATCCTCCAGCAATAGTATCAAGCACAACCTATCCATTGTCATCCTGTCCTCGGTAGAAATACTCCTTCAGTGACTCATCTTCAATGTTGTAATTAGCAACACTTCTAATGAACACAGTGAACCTATCCCATGAACTGCTTACGGACTCTCCAGGTAGTGCTACGATGTTATTCAATTTATCCTTGTGATTCAACTTCTTAGAAAAAGGAAAATACTTCGCCATGAACACCTTATGCAATTGATCCTATGTAAGAATTGAATTGTATGGGAACTTTGAAAACCACACTGCAGTATCACTAGTCAATGACAGAGGGAAGACTGACAAACCTATAATATCCATATCCAATTCTGGTCGCCCCACACAAATCTTGCAGACACTTCTCAATTTATCTATGTGATAATGTGGATCTTCCGAAGTTAGACTAGCAAACAACCCTCGTGTTGTAAGCATTCACGCCAAACTAATGATTACCACAAATGTATGTCCTGGAGGTAGAGGTGGTAGAAAAATAGGCCCCTTGGATTCAGCTGTATTTTAGTCTACCCGGTAGTTATCACGAAGCCTTGGTGCTGGTGGATGATGTACCCTTTCTTAGTGTCCGAGTAGATTATCAACAAGAATCTGATCGGCCGCCGCATCAACAACCGTAGGAGGCTTCAATGGAACTTCATCACCTAGACCCTCTCCGACTGGATTGTTTAGTACCCCTTGTTCATTCATTCTCCTCAAAGTCTTATTCAAGTCTGAGTCGTAGGGGGTCAAAGGTTCACCTTGACTCCGTGTACTTGGCATACACTACAGTAGAAACCTGTAGAAAACTAAAACAAAAGAAAAATGTAAAATCAGGGAATACCTGACTAAAGTTCAATTATGTAGTTAAACTTAATCTAAAAGTCATATTACCCAGTAGCGGCACAAAAATTTGATACGCGCAAATTACACCTCCCTAAAGAAGTATAAGCGATCGTTGTCAAATAAAGAACCCAACTTGTAGGTTGGGTCTATCCCACGAGGACTATGGTTTACACTTAAACTTAACCCACTATTATATCTGTTTAGTCAAACTATTTCCGAGACAAGTAAATAAAAGGGGGAGGGGGGGTTTGTAAGTATGTAAGTAATAGATTGTTGATTAAGTAACAAGTAGACAAGATTCAAACATTGAGTTATCAATATAAGAGAGAAACTAGGGTATATGTGTTCCCTACTAGCTCTTAACGTTGTAATCTTAATAATAGTAATCATTTCTAAGTGTTTTACATGAAAAGTTGGTAAGTTACGTATCCCTAAGTGATTAGTCCTCCAAGTAGGGAATTTCTCCTCACACCTTGGTTTGGCTACAGGTGTATTCTATACTTACCCTTACCTTTACACCAGATTAGACATCACATCAATAAATGGTTTAGTTTCACGCTTGCACCGATTAACATTAAACTATTAGATAGCATCCACTAAATCTCTGTTGTTAGTTCTTTTCTCATTAACTACCTTCTTGGTTAGGCAAGTAGCAACGAGGCGAGTTCTAACGCGTGCACTTGTTAAAAAGACTTCTAATTGAAAGAATTTACATTACATGCATAAACACTATTCAAGAATTACTTAATTATTAGCCATACTTTGTTAATTTCTGATGGTTCCCCCAACCCTAGTTGTGGATTTAGCTACTCATGCTTGAAAGTACACAATTCATAATTGGTTGAAAAAGAATTATGATCTTACAAGTAGAATTGATGAAACCTAAAATCTTCAATTGAAATTTAAAGAGAAAATTCTGTAAAATGAATTCCGGAAATCAAATTATAGAAGTTTGCAAGTTAATTCCCAAAACACCAAAAACTAAGAGTTTACAATAATGTCTAACCCCCAAAAACGAGGATTACAACTCCTATTTATAGAAAACAAATCCTAAATAAAACAAGAAACAAAATGAGGAAATAGAAGGTAGGATGTGGTTTCAAATAATGCTTCAACCTACGGACCGTGGGTCAACATACGGTCTGTAGCTCCCCTCCGTGGCTCAACACTTAGACAATTTTCATCAGGTATTGGAACCTTTTACTTTGTTTTCTTGATCAACGGACGTGCAGGACAGACCGTGGGTCGACCTATGGTTTGTCATCTTGCTCCATGGTTCCACACTTGTGAGACTTCCCTGATGGTCCGCCTACGATGCATCACCTATGGTCCATGGGTTATGTTATGGTTCGTCCTGTCAGTCTATGGTTTGAGTTCTAAAACTCACTTCTCAGAGAAGGACTTACGACTGCCCACCCACGGGCCGTCATTGAACCTACGGCCCATGGGTGGCTCCGTTGGTAATCACTTTTGCTCTATTTCAACTCGCATCTTCATCAATCGCAATACAAGCCTATTTCCTACAAACATGATACACAAAACATTATTTCTAATACAAAATAGTCCAATACAAAATCAAACTCTAAGTAAAGAGCATAAAAAATACCGTAAAATTAAGGTATATCAACACCCTCAACTTAAACTTGTTGTTTGTTCTCAAGCGACACATTAACACTCTAAACGATACTTATGTAGAAGCAGACATACAAACTCAAGCAATCACATGGCATTTTCAATCCATTCCAGTTCCTTAGTGCAAATCTTTTCATTTAGACTCAACTAGCTAACTCATTTGGAACAAAACATGACATAGATCGACCAATAGACACCACGACATACACTTCTCACAATCACCAAGGTACCAACTTTCCAACAATGTAACCAGTGCCCTCACTTCAAAAGAGATCCTCTTTCACACAAAACATATATGAATTTCAAGGTTAAGGATACATTCAACACTTAGGCTCATAAGTGACTTCATGTACAGTTAGTGCTCAATACCATAGGCTTGCCCTTATTTTCTCTGCTTAGGCTCTCAAAACTAATCGCTAGGATCACTATAGGACTTTCTTAGCTTGTAATGTAGGCTCAGGGTCACGTAGTGTAAGTTTGAGTTTGATGATTTTTGTCTGAGAGCATTTGGAGATTTGAAAGTAAGGTTAGTATCAGCACCTATCATTATTTCACCATATTGGGGGCAGCTATTTGAAGTGATGTGTGATGTGAGTGGGGGTGGCGCTTAGTGTGGTATTGGGACAGAGGCAAGAGAAGATTCTTCATTCGATTTACTATGCCAGTAAAGCTCTGAATGTGGCTCAAAAGTACTATACTGTGACTGAACAAGAACTCCTTGATGTGGTTCTCGCCTTTGAGAAATTTTGATCATACTTGCTTGGTACTAAGGTCATACTACATACTTACCATTCTGCATTGACGTATTTGATGGCTAAAAAGGATGCAAAACTAAGGTTGATTAAATGGGTATTATTGCTACAAGAGTTTGATTTTGAAGTCAAGGATAGAAAAGGAACATAAAATTAGGTTGCCGACCATTTGTCCTGATTGGAGGAGGAAGTTATGATTAAGTTAGGAGATTTTCAAGTTAGGCGATGGGGCTCAAATTAATGATGCATTCCCAGATGAACAAGTATTGGCTGTGTTTTGTGATCTTATTCCTTGGTTCGCAGATTTTACTATATACTTGGCAAGCTATTTGGTTCCATCGGATTTGTCATTTCACCAAAGGAAAAAGTTTATGCATGATGTGAAGAAGTTCTTTTGGGATGAGCCTTACTTGTTTCGTACTTGTGCTGATGGGATTATTAGTCGTTGTGTGCCCGAGGTTGAGATGATGAGTATACTAGAGGTGTGTCATGCATCGCCTGTTGGTGGGCACCATAGTGGTATTCGGACTACTCAAAAAATTCTGCAGTGTGGGTATTACTAGCCTACCATCCAACAAGATGTTCATGATTTCGCTAAGTCTTGTGACCGTTGCCAAGGAGAAGGAGGAATTTCAATGAAGCAAGAGCTATTTATGAATCTAATATTGGTGAATGAGTTATTTGATGTTTGGTGCTTTGACTTCATGGGTCTATTTGTGAGTTTACATGGGATGAAGTATATTCTTGTTACAGTTGACTATGTATCGAAATGGGTGGAAGCAATTGCGCTTTCAAACACTAAGGGAAAGAGTGTCACCGCATTCTTGAAAAAGAGTATCTTCTCCAGATTTGGTACACCTAGGGCGATTATCAGTGATGGAGATTCTCACTTTTGTAATAAGTTGTTCAAGGCGTTACTAGAGAAATATGGAGTTCATCACAATGTAGCCACTCCTTACCATCCGCAGTCTAGTGAGAAAGTTGAGGTGTCAAATATAAAGATAAAGCAAATTCTTACAAAGACTGTGAACGCCAACTAAACTGATTGGTCAAGAAGGCTTGATGACGCTCTATGGGCCTATCGCACCACATTCAAGACTCCTATAGGTATGTCCCCCTACCAACTTGTATATGGGAAATCATGTCACATTTACTTGTAGAGCTAGAGCATACAACAATGTGGGCGCTAAAGAACTTGAATTTGGATTTGGGCGCTGCATCGAGTCAAAGATTGAATGACATGAATGAGCTTGATGAGTTTTGCCTAAATGCATATGAAAGTTCAACCTTGCACAAAGAGAAGATGAAGAAGTATCATGATCAAAAGATTGAAAAGCGTGAATTTGTTGTGGGTGATCTAGTGCTTTTATTCAACTCAAGGTTGTGCTTGTTTCCTAGAAAGCTCAAGTCCAAGTGGAATGGGCCATTCAGAGTCACGCAAGTATTTCCACATGGAGAGGTCGAGCTTGAGAACAAGGAGGGAATGAGGTTTAAAGTGAACACGGAAAGGATCAAGGTCTACATGGGGAAATCAAAGAGTGTGCAAGAAGTGATTGAGGCATATTATCTTGATGAAGTCTAAGTAAACAAGGTATCTGTGTCCTGCCGTGACGTTAAATGAAGCGGTGTTTGGGAGGCAACCCAAGATGTACAATCTAACCAACTATAGGTTTTACTTTTTGATATAAGAGTTTTTCTTCTTTCTTTTTGATTTTTGTAGCTCTTTTGGTAGGTGTTCATTTTTTTGTTTTAGTGTTGGCTAGATATAGAATAGGATCCGTGTCTAAAAAGTGTCCAGAAAATGTTTTTAAAAAGTCCTAATGGTTGCTATGTGTGCAAGGACGAAAAGACAATCTGCAGAAAAAGTTGTGTAGTGGTCTACGGACCCCATCGACGGTCTGTTGGTTAATCCACGGACCATGGATTGTGTCGGTAAATCCCAGGTAAATTTTCTATTTTTTTCTAAGTGTCAGAGTAACCTACGGACCAGACCTACGGTATGTAGGTCGACCCATGGACCGTCAATGGGGTATCGTGGGTCCAAAGTTAGGGTTCTGCCAGACCCGACCCAGACCCCAATTAATTAACCCCTCACTTTAAAAAAAATCCTCCACTTCCAAAATTCCCTCCCAACCATTTTTAAACCCTCCAAATACCAATATTCCTAAATCAATTCCTCCAAATCACTCCCAAATCAATTACCCACACCACATACCATCACTCTTCTCTCCAAATTCTATCCTCCATTTCCCTAATCACTCCCATCTTCTTCCCCAAGCAATCTCACGGTCTGGTTTCAGTGTCCACGTTGTTCTAGTAGTTTTTACAGTCAATCATACATTCACCATTGTTGATTACTTGTAAGGTAAGTTGATTTCTCCCAAACTTTGAACATTTCATAGTTTCATATTGAAATCACAGCAACGAACTTGACCTTGGGTTGTAAATCAAGTGTTCGAATGGTAAATTGTAGTTAGAAACACCCTTGGAATGACGGTATGTGAGTGGGTTGTAAATTAAAACCAACTAAATCAGTTAGGAGGTCTAATTGGAAGTTTTGACTTAGGGTTGTTCAAATGGTTTTGTGTGTGAATAAAATTGATTGATCACAACCCTGAGGATGATAAACTACCAAAATATATGTTGAAATGCATTTGTAGGCTTAGTCTAATTCATTGTATGTGGAAATTATGGTTTGAACAAAGGATGAATGATGATGCTAGCACAAAACTGATCCACGAGCCCCACCCACGGACCATAGGTCAACCTACAGAACGTAGGTAGGGGACCGTGGGTTAGTCGCACATAAAATTGGTGTAAGTCTAAAACCACGGTGTGGACTACGATCCGTCGTTCAATCGACGGACCATTATGTACATTTGTGGTTCCCACATCAGAGACCCAACTTTGGGTCCTCTAACCTACGGAGGGGACCACATGCCATTGTTCCATCAATAGAACGTAGGTACCCACCGTGGGTCAACAATTCAGCTACTGTCGAGAATTTTTTATCTGAATCTTGTTCTAAAATTCTTCCATGTGTTTTACTATCTTATTTTAGTACTAACAATTCTTCCACAGGTACCATGGCTACAAAGCAAGGTCCTACTTACGCACAAGAGGGCAAGTCCAAATCAGTCACTCTCTCCCTTTGGCTGATTAATACAGAGGTTCCCCCACTACACCACGGATCACTAGGAGACAATCCCGATAGGTGGTGTCTACCAGTGATGAGGCCACTGCCCCCAAATCTGAGGACGGGGCCACACAAGTTGGAGAGACACCGTCGAATTTAGCCTCACAATCTAGCTCTAGCACTAGTGGCAGCACTGATCCTTCTTCTAAGGTCGATAGCTCAGGTAATATGCCTAGTTCCACTGAGCTTGCCCCTAAGGCCGATGAGCCGAACCGATGGGGCATTGTGGGCCAGTTTCAGTTGTATTAGAATTGCACTATGTTGAACGAGCACCGAAGGATGATTCGGACTGTTACTGAGGAGCCCAGGGTCCTCACAGGCATCCTACATACCGCACCAGCTATTGATGAGATTCGGGACCTACATTGAGGCGATTGCGAGAGATTTCTATGCCTCCTATGCTGCCATCATCCGGAATCCAATATCTAAATGGGCCATGCCTGCAGCTCAGCCTCCACTTCAGTCCACTTTTTATGCGAGGGTTTCTAGTCGACATCTCAGAGGCCACTATTCGCTAGTTTCTATATGGCCCAGCCCACACTCTTCCCATTAATACAGTAGAATATGACTACATGATGGGTATTATCAAGAGCGGGTCCTTCTAGAGAGATACTGAGTAGAGGGAGGCACTTCTGAGGTGGCTGGCACGACATATTTTTGCGGATGGGGAGCGCGCTGAATGAGTTTGTACTCCTAGCCTAGGTATTAAGAAGACTACATTGAGCTTCGCTGTGAAGTTCTTTTGGTTGTTGGTCAGGAATAAAATGTCCTTGACTCAGAAGGTTCAGGCCGTTCATAACGCCCGGATGATTTTGAGTTGCGAGTCTCGGAGAGGCCAGCCTCGACCATTGATGTGACCACCTTCAATAGGGAGTTGGATGGCCTCCGTGCTGAAGTTGCTGCACTCCTAGCTCCTAGTGAGACTGAGCTAGAGTATGTCCCTGCAGTACGTGAGGATGAGGTGGTGATGACTGCTCTTTTTGGTGATACTATGCAAGCAATAGACTCTTCTCGTGCTGGTGGGAAGCGCCCCCACTCTAACCACACTTTCGACATTGAGGAGCCTCGACAATTGAGGAAGAAGAAGTGTCAATGGTTTGAGAAGGCCTAGAGGACATCTATACTTAATAACAAGAAGAGACATCAGTGGGCCCGTGAGGTGGATGTTGGCCCATCTAGCAGTTTGAGCACTTCCAGTGGTGCTACGTTAGTTTGTGAGGGCTCTACAGATTGCGTCTCTAATGTTGATCCAGCGGGATCCGGGAAATCGGACCCACCCGCTTCTTGATAGGTCTTCGGCGCATATACGCCATAGGTTCGCTTCACCCTATGTTTTACTTTGGATTTTTGTGCATTGGGGGAATTACACCTTATTTTGTTGGGGGTGGGGTAAATGGATTGTGAGTGATGGGGTGATGTCTGAGTAACCCAACTCATAATCCTCTCTTGGGGTTTTCTTGCCTGTGTTCTTTTCCCAAAATAGACTATTTTACTTTCTGTTGAACTGGCATGTTTAGGATTGTATATGTTGAAGTAAGTAGAAGAATGAAAGCATGATGGCATAAAATGCATGAAAAATTTATACCCGTCCAAAAAGTTTGAAATGTGCTAGATCTTTAGGGTTGATGAGTTGAATGTGTTGGATCTCAATATGACATGATAAAGAACCGATTTGACCTCATGACTTCAGCTTAAACTTGAACTGGGTAATCAAATAAACTAATAATGAAACATTGTGCCAAATGTGTGTGAGAAAAGTTTGAATGTTCATATAGTGTTTGCCAATCTAGAACTTTCCCCATTGGTCCTACTAAGATAAGCTAGGCTAGAAGTTGGGAAATGATCAGAGGCCCTTATTCAAATAAGTCCACTCAAGCCTAAATGATTCAACAAAAAGAAATAAATGTTTCCTTTCATCGAAATGTTTGAGTCTAATGTAGACATCTTCTTTCAATACACCTAACTCACCTTCCCTAAAATAATTGTCTTGGCCCCATCCCTCATTGGACATATGCACCTTGTCTTAGGCCAAAAGCCTAAGTTGAGGGTGGCTAATTCAAAAAGTTAGCTTGATCTTGGCCTTGGTCTGACATCGGATAATGTGCACCTCAACTCATGCAAAATATATATGTTGAGGGTGGCTAGGAAAAAGGAAACCGAAAGCAAAAGGGTACGGAAAGAGTTTTGTGGTGAAGAGAGAAAAATAAAAGAAAAAGATAGAGAAAGATGTGACAAAAGTGCTGAAGGAAACAAAGAAAAATAAAGCAAAAGAAAAAAAGGAAAAGTGAAAAACATGAGCTAAAGACTCAAAAGTCACATATGTGTGAAAGAGAATCAAGGGAAAGAGCAGAAAAAATAAAAAGATGTCAAGAATTGGTTGAGAAAAGAGGGAAAAAGCCAATATAATGTCAATCAGTGCAGAAAGTCACTAAAAGTACCCAAATGTATCCTACCTGACCCTGAGCCTACGTTACAAGCTAAAGAGTCCTATAGTGATCCTAGCGACTAGTTTGTTGAGTCTAAGCAGAGAAAATAAGGGCAAGCCTATGGTATTGAGCACTAACTGTACATGAAGTCACTTCTGAGCATGAGTGTTGAATGAATCTTTAAACTTGAAATTCATATCTGTTGTGTGTGAAAAAGGATCTCTTTTGAAGTGAGGGTACTGGTTACATTCTTGGAAAGTTAGTACCTTGGTGATTGTGAAAAGTGTATGTTGTGGTGTCTATTGGTCGATCTATGTCATGTTTTGTTCTGCATAAGTTAGCTTGTTGAGTCTAAATGAAAAGATTTGCACTAAGGAACTGGAATGGATTGAAAAAGGCCATGTGATTGCTTGAGTTTGTATGTCTGCTTCTACATAAGTGTCGTTTAGAGTGTTAATGTGTCGCTTGAGGACAAACAACAAGTTTAAGTTGAGGGTGTTGATATACCGTGATTTTACGGTATTTTGATATGTTTCACTTAGAGTTTGTACGTGTCTTAGACTATTTTGTATTAGAAATAATGTTTTGTGTATCATGTTTGCAGGAAATAGGCTTGGATTGTAGTTGATAATGATGAGAGATGAAATAGAGCAGAAGTGACCACCAACGGAGCCATCCACGGACCGTAGGTCCAATGACGGGCCATGGGTTTGTAGTTGTAGTCCTTGTGGGAGAAGTGAGTTTCAAAACACAAACCACAGACTGACATGACGGACCGTAGCCCAACCCACGGACTGCAGGTGATGCATCGTAGGTGGACCATCAGGGATATCTGACAAGTGTTGAACCACAGAGCAAGAGGACGGACCATAGGTTGACCCACGGTCCATCCTGCACGTCCGTTGATCAAGATCAGAAAATTGAAGGTTCCAATACCTGATGAAGATTGTCTAAGTGTTGAGCCACGGAGGGGACCTACGGACCGTAGGTCGACCCATGATCCGTAGGTGGAAGCGTCATTTGAAACCTCGTCCTGCTAGTTATTTCCTTATTTTTTCTTGTTTTATTTAAGATTTGTTTTCTATAAATAAGAGTTGTAATCCTCGTTTTTGGGGGTTAGACATTATTGTAAACTCTTAGTTTTTGGTGTTTTGGGGAATTAACTTTCAAACTTTAGCAATTTGATTTCCAGAATTCATTATACATAATTTTCTCTTTGAATTTCAATTGGAAATTTCTGTTTCATCAATTCTACTTGTCAGTTCATGAATTCTTTTTACCCAATTATGAATTGTGTCCTTTCAAGCATGAGTAGCTAAATCCACAACTAGGGTTGTAGAACCATGAGCAATTAACAAGGCATGTATAATAATTAAGTAATTCTTCAATAGTGTTTATGCATGTATTGTTAATTATTTCGCTTATAAGTCTTTTTAACGAGTGCACGCATTAAACTCGCCTCGTTGCTACTTCCTGGATCAAGGAGGTATTTAATGAGAAAAGAACAAACAACAAAGATTTAGTGAATGCTATCTAATATTCTAATGTCAATTGGTGCGAGGTGAAAACTAAGCCATACATTGATGTAATGTCTAATCTGGGGTAAAGGTAAGGGTTAGTAAAGCATACACTTGTAGCCGGACCAAGGTGCGAGGTTAAATTCCCTACTTGGAGGACCAATCACTTAGGGATACCTAACTTACTAATTTTGCATGTAATACACTAGGAAAGGATTACTATTATTAGGATTACTACTATAACAGCTTGTGGGAAACACATATACCCTAGTTTCTCTCTTATATTGATAACTCAAAGTTTGGATCTTGTCTACTTGTTACTTAATCAACAATCTGTTACTTACTTAAAAAAAACCCCTTTTATTTACTTGTCTCGGAAATAATTTGACTATACTAATATAATAGTGGGTTAAGTTTAAGTCAGAACCATATTCCTCCTGGGATCGACCCCAACCTACTTGGGTTCTTTATTTGACAACGATCGCTTATACTTCTTTAGGTTATGTTGTAAAGAAAATATATTTTTGAAGTTATTATAATTTTTGCTGCCTCTCACTATGCATATTCTTTTATCACTATACTCTTATTTTATTTACCTTTTTTTTCCTAGCTATCTAAAAGGACCAAAGCATTATTGCTTTTTGGCGTGAATACTCCAGTAGGTCAAATTAATATCAATTTAACATGTTCAAGAAGTAAAACCTAAATAATAGTTAGCTGTAAAATTCCTTCATGCTTTCTCGGTTCTTTTGTATATAGCTGTTTTTCTCTAATGTTTTAAGGTTCTTGTAATCTAGTAAAAGAACGCTTCTTGTGATCAAGTTTCTAGCATAGTGTTTGGTGAATCTAAAGTGAAAAGACAACATTTATAATTATTTACTTAAATAATAAGCTCATAAATATATTGGGTATCTTCTTATGGACCAATATTAAATTTAAGCAAAGAAATATGTATATATTACAATCAACACAAATTTAGATAAATTTTATTATTTTACCATATAGTACGTGGAGCACTATGAAGTTTTTAACTACATAAATCACCTACAGAAGAAAGTTCCTAGAGTTAGAGCTTGCAAGAGTATGAATGATCTATATATATATTAAAGTGGGAGGCTCCTAACTTCAAAGTTAGACTACAATTTTGCCTCTGTGGTATGTCAAAATTATATTTAAAACATAAATTAAATATTAAATAATAATATTTTAATTATCTTTCAAAAAATAATAAATTTAAATGACTTAATGAAGCCTATTCAAATTCTTGGTTATAAATTTAAATGACTTAACGAAACCTATCCACATTCTTGGTGTTATTTTCATCTTTCCTAATCCCATACGTAGCAATAGTTTGTCATCTTTCAACCATTATTATAAAACTATAATGTTGGTTCATTTCCCTCTATCCATGATTACATACATTAAAGCCACCTTCTTAATGATATATATTTTTTTATCCTTATCAAATACTAATTTTAATAATACTCATTTCTATGCACTCAATCATATGTTACATTTATCCTTTAATTTAAAATTATTTTGTAAACATTTTTGTATAAAATGCAGATACAATATATAACTGTGCTTTCCATCATGTATAACTTTCTTTTCCTAGCCTTTAATAATGAAACCTACTGGTTGTTCTATTTAGATTTCCTCGTTTGATTTTCCATTGAGAAAAATAGTCTTTACATCTATCTGGTGTAATTCTATATCTAAACGTGCAACAAGAACTAAAAGTAATTGTATAGGGGTAAACTTTACAAGTGGTAAAAAACTTTCCTTGTACTCTATTCTAATTTCTTGAGTAAAACCCTTTGCCACCAATCATGCTTTGTTTCTTTATATTGAACCATCCAATTTGCCTTTAACTTTGAGAATCCATTTATTCTCAATAGTTTACATTCCTTAGAAAAGTCAACTAGATCCCAGACTTTGTTTGTTTCCATGGACTCTAATTCTTCTTTTGCCTCTTTCAACCATTCATCCTTTTTAGGGCTTGATAAAGCCTCACTTGAAGTTCATCCAATTCTATAGAAGATACCAAGAAAACTCAATCCTTAATCCCATAAGATCGTTTAGGTACACCTTTTCTTGTATTCTTATGTAATTGAAGTTTAAATTCCTTTATAGGATTTTTGGATTCATAACTCCTACTTGGACCAGGAATCATTCCTTGATTCATTGAGTTATCAAGTATGACTGACGACATTACCTGATCTTCTGAATTCAACATTTTTTATATAGGCTCACCTTCATCTATTCCATCCTTTTTGGGAAAATCATTTTCCAAAAATCTAACATCTTGTTATACAATTATACTTCCATCCTCCAAATCATCAATGAACACATACCTTTGGAGCATTCAAAGTATGTTATAAATATATATATTTCGTTTCTTTAATTTGGACTTCGTTTACCAAACTCACAAAAACGATCGTTAATATATGTTGCACAACTCCATGATCGTAGATAATTTAGGTTTGTTATATGACTAGTCCAAAGTTCATAAGGAGTGAAAGACACTAATTTAGAAGACAATTTGTTCAATATGTAGGCCGTAATCAATAATGCATCTCCCTCAAAAGAGATAAACAAATTTGTCTGCGCCACCATTGATGTTGTCATGTCCAATAATGTTTTATTCCTTCTTTAAGCTACACCATTTTGTTGAGGTGTATAAGGTTTAGTTAACTGTCTGATAATACCCTTTTTCTGTAAATAATTCTTCAAATTATTTTGACAGATATTCATGTCCTCGACCGGTTCCTAAAGTCTTTATGCTTTTATCTAATTCTCTTTCTACTTCATTTATATATCTTTTAAATTAGTCAAGTGCTTTAGATTTATTATAAATCAAATAGACATAACAAAAGAGTGTGAAATCATCAATAAATGTAATGAAATATGTAGCACCACATATTGCCCTCACATTTATTGAACCACATATATCATAATGGATTAATTGGAGTGGGAACTCAACACTTTTAGCCTTCTCAAATGGTTTACGTGTAATCTTTCCAGCAAGATAGTTTTCACAAGTTTTCATATCAATTTTGGTGAAAGAACCTAAATGTCCTTTCTTTGCCAACCTATTCATTCGATCTTGTCCTATATGACCTAATCTTGCATGTCAAGTAATAACATCACCATCATTATTAATTGAATAACATTTCATTACACAACAATAACATAATAGTCATAAGTTGAAGGATTACAATATAAAACGACCATAACAAAGTCCAAAACCATATAAAATATTATCTAGAGTTATTGTAACACAATTACAACTAAAATTTAAATCAAAACCAACGTCTAAAAGAACAAATGTTGATACTAAGTTTCGTCGAATCTCTGGAGCATATAGGATGTCATGCAACATCAAAGAACAGCCACCACACAAGTTCACTTTGCAACTGCCTATCCCTTTGACTTCCAGTTTAGCATTATTTCTTATGTAGATCCACCCTTATTTAGATGAAACTCTATGAAAATCCACAAACTCTTCTCTATCTCAACTCACGTGGTCGGTGGATCTTGAGTCTACAATCCATATAGGATAAGATTCAACTAATAAAGAAGTGCTAGAAATACATCTAGCACTTAGAGATGCATTAAAAAATGCTACCTTTTTTCGGCTCAGTACATTCACGAGTAAAATGCCCCAACACTTTGCAATTATAGCACTTTATTTTTCTCTTGTCTCTCTTCTTGAGTAACCTTTTTTATTTCTTGAAATTTAGCTTCTTATTTTTCTTAGACGGTCCTTCTCCGGTCTCTTTGTCTTTCTCATCTCTTTTATGATTCTTCTTGCGTTTGAAGACTGGAGATTTTTTACCACTTAACCCTGACACAAAGGCGTTAGAAACAGCTTTAGCAGCACCAAGTTGTTCAACTTCAAGTTTAACATGGTGGCAACATTAGAAAACGTTTTGATGCAATCATTATGAGTTAATCTTACCTTCAAATGTTCCAATTATTGGGAAGTGATCGAATCATTGCCTGAACTTATTGCTCATCTTAAAGAACATGATCAACACTTTTGAGTTGACCTATTTTGTTTGACATCACCCTAAGGTGTTGTTTAATATTTTGATCATGACGCTTCCTGTAAGTATCAAATTTGATAGTCAACTATCGGAGGCGGGTCATAGACGTACCCCCATAAGTTCCTTACAGATGTGCCCAAATAGCATGAGGAGTAGGGAATTCCTCAAATATTCATGTATGAGGTCATCAACTATAGGCTTAGCTAGTAATCCATGTACAATGGGATTAGCCTTTCTCCAAGCTTTATAAACTTCAAGATTCCTCTGTGATGTGCAGTGTTACCCTCTTCTGGTTGATTCAAAACATTATTTATACCTCGAGAGAGAATTTTTCTCTTTTAGTACATACCATATTGTACGATTTCAGATGTCGTAATTGTTACCATTCAGTTTTTCACCTTTGTTTAAGTGAACAATGATATTTTTATGCCATGTCTATTTTGAGATATAATAAGGCAAGAATTTTTAATCCTTCATGCATATGACATACACATTCAAGCAAAATAATTCTCATAAAGGTTTCATATTCAATGTAAAATCGAAAAGACATGTACGCATCCAATCATCATCTACAACTAAAAATTCATTTGAACCTAATTTCTTAATGTGTATACCAATATATTTAAGACTTTAATAACAAGAATTTTTAAGTCTAATAACATAAATTGGAAAAATACAAACTACATAATTTATATATTGAAATTCGAAAAAGCAATAACAAATTACAAGTCATCTAAATTCTAAAATCCTCCCACAAGTCTTCAAGACAACAAATATACACCCTAAAAAGTTGATTGGGTCATCAAATGTAAAGATAAACATCAGTCAATCTATTAATCCAAGGTTCACGAAGAGCGTCTGTTAGATAAGCTAAGACACTCCAATCTGAAATTTCAACAAAATCAGCCAGTTCAGCCCACTTCAATTCAAAAAGGTGAATAAAATCACGAGCTGAACTATTAGGGGACATCTTCAAACACTTAAATTATTTAGAATCCTTTTTTTTTGTGTTGCCCTTGGGATACTAAACCATATGATTTCACGCCCTTAGAAACATGTCTTCCGACGACATGCTCTTCTATATTGTCCCTTTGCTCGACTTTGAAAATTCCCACTTGAAGTATTTCGAGTTTGTTCTCGTTCAGCCATGTCTGAAATAGAAACTAGGAAACAATAAGAATGGTTGAACCATTAAATATGACAACACATGCCACTATCATTTGTAGAAGACAAAAAAATGTTTAAAGAATACAAGGACAAAATGACTTTATCAAGACCAATCTTATTGACATGCTTATTATATATTTAAGTCATAAAAAAATCTAATATGAATTTAAAAAAACACATAGTATTAAACTTATCAACAAATATAAGCAATAGAGGACTTCACCTTTTCCCATATTAAAAAAACAGTAATAGTACAACTTGTACTACACTTCTTTAGCAAAAATGCATAAAATCTTTCCCTTTTTTTTAATTAAAAACAATCATTAATGTAGTGCAAAACTTTTCAACTCTTCAAGAAAGCCATTGTACTAGTATATTCTTTCTTCTTTCAAATTTCATTAGAACAACATCTTTTTCACAAAAAAAAAACAAACCCACAAATTCCAAAATGAAAAAATAGACCCACAAAATTATAGGGAAACAACTTTTTTTCCAGATCTGTTGTTCAAAGGAACAATGGAGAAAATAAATATATTATTCATTTACAGAATGAGATTCGTGGAACAATCGTAGCAAGTATGATTTTAGAACAAAAGACGGTGAGTTCGATGCCCATCAGTTCTATATCCGATCTGATTCTCGTCTACTAATATTTCTTAAAAGTAAGAATCCCTCACATTCTCGAATTTTTTTATTGTCTAGATCGAATTTTTTTTCCTATAAGTAAAATTTTGCAAAAAACACTTAAGCACTTTTTATTCAAGAAATAACATCTCACTCATGGAACAATTAACCTCGCTCTGATACCAATGTAATTATTAATAGTAAGAGGAATAAAATTGTGTATCTTTTAACAGTAGCGAAATACTTATCAACGATGTCTTTGTTGAGGAGTTGCTCTGAATCGGACTTTGAATCTCAAGGAAACAAAGTGCAATGTCACTAACTGAGTATCCTCTTGGATTGTTTGATGTCAATGTTAAAAAATTAATGGTCTGTAATTTTTATTTTCTTTATTTTTTTGTTTATGATATTTCTCTATGTTTTTCAAGCGTGAAGAACAATTTTAAAGGTACTATATGTTACGTTAAACAATGTAACCGTTCAAACTCTTTTCAAAATAGCGTTTATCTTCTTTTTCAGAAACTATATTGGGTCTGGTGGTATCCACATGAGCGACCCATGACTTATGCCCCAAAATAACTTATAGAATGTATCAAGTGCCAGTTGCTATTTATAAACGATTAATCTGGAGTTGGTAGATGGTTTAAATAGGACTCTCAGACATAATTACAACAGCGGATGATGGAGATAAATACTAGATTGTACACCTAAGACTTGAATAAATGATCTAAATAGATTTTGAATTCCATTTGCAACTACACAAGTATCTTCTCTTATGTCAAGGGGATTCAACAATTTACATATAACTAGGAAGATTAGGTTTGCCTTAATTGCACAGTATAATTTTTCAACGAAGGGTTTCCAATTAACAACATTGCCAATACCTAGTTCCGCCACTTAATAATAGTGCTAACTGCTACCTACTTATTCTAAATGGAATTGTCTCCTATAAATAGTAGTAAGTTTGATTAAATATATGGCCAAGCTGATTGTTTTCTTCTAAAATTAGGGGTGAAGTAAATTCAAAACATAGCATTAATGGGAGGAAACCAAATATGTGTTGTATAATTTTTGATAGAGTCTCAAATGCTAATGTGAACAACAAATATTAGGTAACTTTTTTCCTCCTAGGAATTGGATTTCTAAAGAAATGGTTTCGAAAGATAAATATAAGTACATGAGATTGAGATTGTTATGGCATTTCTGAAATGAGATTTCTGTTTTATCCTACTTTCTGAACTCATCAGAACCTTAGTTTTGTACCTACTGAAAGGATTTTATACCATATTAGGGTTGGCCTATTGTAGGATCTATTAAAAAAGAACCCTTCAAGGCCACAATTTATCTAATGCCACGATTAATTGTTAGGTTTTAAAAGGTGTGAATGGAAAATGAAGAATTGTTACTTTTTAAAGAGTTCTGACTTTTCTGAAAAGTTGCTACTTTTATGAAGAGTTATGACTTTTCTGAAGATTTGTGAGTTTTATGAAAAATTGTGTTTTTTCCGTAAATCTATGACATTTCTGAAGGGTTGTGACTTTTTCAAAGGATTGTGATCATTCCTATAAGGAAAAATAAGCACTCGTTCACACTACCCTTTGTTGTCTATATATAACAGGGGTTTCCTCTTATTTTTCAATAACAATTACCGAATTTTTAAACTTCTTCTTCTACTAAATCAAGTATTCTAAGTGCATTTTACTGTTGTTGAGTGGTTTCTGACACTTTTTGGTACCAATCCACCGGTGAGTAATATCGTTCTATCCTAAGAGGATATATTCCATTAACCTCGGATACTTGAGGGGAAGAATTTCCTTAAGGACATTGTGCATTCTATGAGCTCGATTTTCTTCTTTGAAAAAAATATTTTTGTTTATTATTTCTAATCTGTTTCAGATTCTATTTTCTCTATTGTTTTAAAGCTTATAGTGTTGAAAATACTCATTAAACTAAGTATCTTACTAATACAGGTTGAACAACAACAATAATTACACGCCAAAGGTGGCTTGGAACTTTAGTTGTTTATGTCAAGCATGCTGCATTATACACAAACACTCTGCTGGTCAGCTTTGATGTTTCTTTTTTATTTTTCTTTTGTCCTTGGGAGGAGAGTGTTTTTGTAGCTAATTCTGAAAGGTCTTACATTTATCTTCATCTAAAACATAGGTGTCTTGTTTTCTTGGGGAGAATGCCCAACTTTTGGCTTTTCGATGCTTTCTGATGTGGACTTCTGTTGTTTCTTCTTTCTTTTTCTATGGTCTCATTAGTATCAACATAATTAGATATTTCTAGCTAAATGTTAGCCAAGGAGGAGGTGGGGGAGAATCGTACACTTGTTGTACATAAAGGTAGTGCATCTAGAATAAATTAAACTGGGATTCAACTTTATCAAGTTTCAGAGTATGACTCTGGCAAAGGTTTACCATATTTTCCTGTAGATTGGCCAAATGCTGGTGATAAGTGGGGCTGGGAGGTAGGAAAAAGAGCTACAGGTTTATGCACCTTGAAGGATAGATATTCATATCTTGTGAAGCATTTTCAGGCTCCAAAAGTGGAAAGAAAAATTCTTTTAGAAGTAAGATTTCAGTGAAAAAGTATCTCCGGTCTGAGTATCCTGGTATGGATATCAACTAATTATTTGCCTCATTCAGTGGGGTGATTCCTTCTAAGTAGTCGCCAAGCTCAAAATGTTAGCTTCGACAAGGCTCTTTGGTATATAGCATGTAGAGATTTATTCGGTTGTTTGCATCAATTAAAAAAAAAGACTTCATTCTTTTTATTTAGTTATCGATTTTGATTCAAATATGAAAGATAGGACTACATCTTCAGGGACCGAATGCAACCTTTACTATCTGATTCTCATATCGGAACCATTATAGATAAGGATGGTCACAGATATTGTAGAAGTTTGGTAATCACTGAAGCTAAGTTTGGTAAATCTGAAGCTGAAGCTTACACTGCTCATACATTCCTCAGGCATGCTTGGATTTCGTGCTAATTTCGATTATGTTTTTATTAGTCTTCCTCTTCCCCTTGTAGCAACTCTCTTCTCTTCCAGACGGCGAAGCTAATAACTACTAGGGAGTTGGATTAGATAGAGCAGGTGGTGGTAGTATACCTTCCCTTCGTGTTCGTGATCCACTTACATCAGCTCGTGGGCTAGAGCTAGCACAAAATGGAAGAGTTATGTTATTTATATCAAGGCCTCGTGAAACACTACCTTTCCTTCCTGGTGCTTCTAAAACCCTTTACAAAGAGGGACTTCATATGCACAGATCTAAAAGAGAAATAAATCATATCTCTTGAGATGTCATTTACTGAATCATTATTAATTTCTGAATATATATGTTGCTTGTTCCCTAACTACACTTGGAAGATATTTTTCGTCCTTTGTGGGCTACATGGAAGTCAGACTTGTTAGAAAGGAATCAAAACAAGTAAATTGATGTTTATGGCGTTTCTATTAGAATAGTATTTATCTAATAGGTGATGTTTTAATAAAAGATTCATTTTGCAGCGTGGTGGAGATACTCTTATCCTTGGCTTTGTGGATTTCGTAGATCCAGCGTGTGCAACTATTACTTTGAGTGCATTGCAAGGTGATTTTTTTTTTCTCAATGATAATAATCCACTGTTCAACCTCAGTTAGTGACTTATAAAGAAAATTTTCGTGGTATTATAAAGAAGTTAGACAATGGATTATTCTCATTGAGAAAAAATAACCATGCAATGCACTCAAAGCAATAGTTGCACACACTGGATTTACTAAATCCACAAAGCCAAGGATAAAAGTATCTCCACCACGCTACAAAATGAAGTTTTTACCAAAACATCACCTGGTAGAAAAATACTACACTAATAGAAATGACATAAACATAAACTTATATATTTTGATTCCTTTCTAACAATTCTGACTTCTATGTAGCCCACAAAAGGACGAAAATTATCTTTTAAGTGCATTAAGGAACAAACAACAAATATATTTAGAAATTAAAAATGATTGAATAAATGACATCTCAAAGGATATGAGCTACTTTTCTTCTGGAGCTGTTCGGAGGAAGTCCCTCTATGTAGAGGGTATTGGAGGCACCAGGAGGGAGAGGTAGTATTTCACGAGGCCTCGACATAAATACCATAGCTCTCCCATTTGGTGCTAGCTATGGCCTACGATATGATGAAAGTGGATCACGAAAAAGAAGGGAAGGTATACCACCACCACTTTCTCTAGCTTATCCAACTTCCTTGTAGTTATTAGCTTCTCCGTCTGGAAGAGAAGAAATTTGCTACAAGAGGAAGAAGAAGAATAATAAAAACAAAATCCAAATTAGCATGAAATCCTAGCATGCCGGTGGAATGTAGGAGCAGTGTCAGCCTTTTCTAGAGACCATGCTTTCTGATATTTGTTGCATTGAGCCTAGTTTTTGCCAAGACTATTGTTGTAACCTTTGCTTTGAACTTATCAATTTGGACTATGATGGGTTTCAATGTCAAGCAATAGTAGATGGCTACATATGTGGACATGTTTCCCATCTAGACTGTGCTCAACGAGCTTACATGGCCGGGACATTCGGAGGAAGCATCAATTTGGATCCAGAGTATTTCTGTCAATACTGTGATTCAAGGACGAATTTTGTTTCACAAGTTGAGAAGCTTTAAAGCATTTGCAAAATCTGTAGCTTCTCGTGCTGGCATCGAAAATATTTTGAATGTTGGCATATGTATTTTGTGTGGCTCACAAAAAAGGAGTGGAAATGAGTTGTTGCATCCTACTGAATCAATTAAGGAAAAGGTATAGCTTATTGATAAATTGTTCTTTGTTTCCTTATGATGCTATTTTTTTCCAATTTGAGGTTTACAGTTACCAGAATGACCAATTTGATAATCATATCAGCTTACAAAAGGAGTCTGCATTCAAGATAAATTCAAAGAAGAAAGTTGTGTGAATAACATTGGTAAGTTCTCTGCCTTGTCATCGTCTTGTTTGGTTGATCTGTCACTTTGACTTGAATATCGGTACCTGAGCAAGTTATTTCAGTATGTGCAATTGTGGTTGTCTTGTTTTAAGTATTGTTTCTTTTAGGATACAAAAAATATACATTTGTTCATTGTAAGTTTCGTCCATTTCAGTGCTTCCTTTTGTCCACAATTACCAAAAACACTCATTGCAACTAAACAAGTCATTATTTCTTGATTCTGGTAGGGTGTGCTTTCCTTGTGGTATGTTGCTTGCTCTTCTTGTTTCCACCTTTATGCGAGTCAATCTCCTTGATTCTCATAGTGTGTGATTTTCTTGTTTAGATTTATGCCTTATTTTGATAGATTTTAAATGTCTCATTTTTATTTTTATTTTGCACAGATCATTTAGAATTAGTGTCATCATTCAAACATAAGTTGGAAATATAAGTTAATGAAACAAATAATATGTGTCATTGGTTCTCTGCCTTTAGCAATATTGTTCAGATTTACTGGAGTGCATCTGTTAGGCCGATATATCTAGATATTACCATTATTGTGCTTGTGATTCTTTTTGTTGAGCTTGATGTGCAACCATATTTTCTAATGATGATGTTTATATGTTGGGTCTTTCATATTTATAGAATCCTGGTTCATTGCTCAATTTGCTATTATTAATGAATCTTGTGGCAGTTCATAACCTACTCTATTTCTAATGTCATGTAGGATTCTTTTATTTCTTCATTTTGGACGATGGTTTTCATGAAGTTGTTTTCTGGATCATTACAACTAACTCTGGTACCTTGAAAGTTCAAAATATCAGTCGAGAGCAAAAGACACTAGATGATTCCAACCTGGCTAAACGTTGATCACAAAATTAATGGGAGGTAACAAGTACACAGTGGAATTTACAAGCGCGTCCGAATACTATCATCATAAAAAAAATATTTGGTACATTGCTACGCGCCACTGACTTTAACCTTGGGCTCCAAATATTTTGTTTAGCTTGCTATTGTAGCAAGAGAATTTAATTTTTTCCTATGTACTTGTATGAGAAGCCACAGTTGGATTAAGTTTTTGCCTCTGTATATATTAAAAAATTATAAAATTATATGTTAAAAATTTAAACCTTTTGCTCAAAACATTTTTACCCTTCATCCATCTTTCATAAATGGATGTTGTTGTTATTTTCTCCTTTTTTTCTCCTCTTTTTAAATTATTCTTAGTTGAAAAAATTTAAATTAAAATGGTGGACAAGATCCAAGAAGAAAAATAGTGTGGAGATGAAGTTATTGGGGAAGAATGAGGGGTGGCGGGGGGGGGGGGGAGGTGAGTATAGCTAGTAGATATTTCTTTTAAAAATTTTACCATGAAACCCAAAGTTAGGCCAAATATATGATCCCATATATTAAGTAATTTCAAATTATTTTAATAAGGAAGGGCCTAAATTGCCCTTAAACTAAGAGAGTGGGTATAAATTTACCCTTCATCAACCTTATGAGTGTGGGTGTAACACCCCGTATTAGAAAATACACCAACTAGCAGATTTCCAGAAGTTGCAGGTGCACCCCACGGTTGCCATCCAAGGACCATAGGGTGACCTACGGTCCGTCCTGGTGGTCCGTAATAAGTAGTCTTTTTCATGGGTGTGAAGTGCACCACATCTAATGAGAGGGAGTCTATGAAGTGTTTTAGGAAAATTATATTTTCTTTTTACTCTTATCGTGCATAAGGTATGATCTAATTCCTCGATTCTAACTCGACATTATGCGCTTTCAGATTATGCCTCCTCATAGAGCTTATGGAAGGAATGTGAATGCACGCAACGCTAACACAACTCCTTCAGTCCCAGATAAGGAAGTTTCGAATGTAGAGTTTAGGAACGCCATTCAGCTTTTGGCTCAGAGTGTGACAAACCAGAAAAACCAGCAAGTTCTAGTTCCTACAAATGCTAGTGGTGGATCAGTAGTAGCCAGGGTTCGTGATGCTTCTAGGATTAATCTTCTTGAGTTCTTCGGATCGCAGATTGGTGAGGATCCCCAAAACTTTATAGATGAGGTCAAGAAGATATTTGGAGTAATTCAAGTGAGTGGTAATGATAGGGTAGAGTTGGCATCCTATCAGCTTAAGAATGTAGGTCACATCTGGTTTACTCAATAGAAAGAAAATAGGTGTACGGATACAGCTCCGATCACTTAGGAATGCTTTAGTGAGACTTTTTAGGACAGGTTCTTCCCAAGAGAGTTGAGGGAGGCAAAATCTCAGGAGTTCATGAATTTTAGGCAAGGTTACATGACAGTCCAAGAGTACAGACTCAAGTTCACCCAACTCTCCAGGTATGCTCCTCACATGGTTGCCAATTCTAAGGCTCAAATGAACAAGTTTATGTATGGGGTATCTAACTTAGTGAAAATAGTGTACAAATGCTATGTTGTTGGATAATATGAACATCTCTAGGCTCATGACTCATGCTCACTAGGTTGAGGGAGATAAGCTTAGGGAACAAACTAAGGATAATAAGAAGGCTCGAACAGGTAACTAGTTACCATCCTATTAGCTTAAGGACGTAGCTCACATCTAGCTTACTCAATGGAAAGAGAACAGGGGTACGGATGCAACTCCTATCACTTGGGAATGCGTTAGTGAGACATTTTTGGATAGGTTCTTCCCAAGATAGTTGAAAAGGGCAAAAGCTCAGGAGTTCATGAATTTGAGCAAGGTAACATGACAGTCCAAGAGTATGGACTCAATTTCACCCAACTCTCCAGGTATGATCTTCATATGGTTGCTGATTCCAGGGCTCAAATGAACAAGTTTCTATATGGGGTATCCAACCTAGTGAAGACATAATGTAGAAATGCTCTGTTGCTTGAAAATATGAACATCTCTAGGCTCATGACTCATGCTTAGTAGGTTGAGGGAGATAAGCTTAGGGAACATGATAAGGATAATAAGAAGGCTAGAACAGGCAACTATGAGTATTTCTAACAAAAATTAGGTGGTGGAAATCACTCGCAGTTTCAGCAAAAGTCTTCAAATCTAGCAACTTCATCAGCTAGTGTTCCATCCTCCAAGTTCCGATAGGATCAGAAAGGTAGGGCATCAGGCTCTAAGTCTCAAGGGAGTAATTCAGGCACCAGAACCTACCTAATTTGTCCAAAGTTTGGTAAGTACCATCCGGGAGAACGTCTTGCAGGAAAATAAGGATGCTTTGGGTGTGGTCAGTCTGGTCACAGGTTGAGATATTGTCCTTCTGTTAAACAGGGTCAAGAAGGTAATAATGGTAGAGCTGAGTCTACAACTTCAGCAGCACCAGCAGGTCACCCAACTCAGCAGGGTAACTCATCTTGTACAGGAGGCGGACAGCGCCAAAAAACAGGTTGTATGCTCTTCAGGCTCGCTAGGATTAGGAAGATTCTCCTGATGTAGTCACTGGTATGTTACGATTTTTTAACTTAGATGTTTATGCTTTATTAGATTTAGGGCTACTCTTTCCTTTGTAACTCTTTATATAAAAGTCAACCTCAATGTTAGTCCAGAATCGCTCTCAAAACCCTTCTCAGTCTCTACTCCAGTCGGGAACCCAGTTATAGCTAGATGGGTATACAGAAATTGCCCTATCACAGTCTCCCAGAAAGTCACCTCAGCAGACCTTGTAGAGTTAGAAATGGTAGATTTCGATATCATTCTAGGCATGGACTGGTTACATTCCTATTAAGCCTCAGTCGATTGTAGAACTATGATTGTTCATTTTTAGTTTCCAGAATAACCAATCTTAGAATGGAAGGGTAGTAGCTTAGCGCCTATGGGTCAATTCATTTCTTGCTTTAAGGCTAGAAAGATGATCTTTAAGGGTTATCTCTATCAACTAGTTCGAGTTAAGGATTCAAGCTCTGAAACCCCAACTCTTGAGTCAGTTCTAGTGGTAAATGAGTTCCCAGAAGTGTTTCCAAAAGATCTTCCCAGAGTTCCTCCCGTAAGGGAAATTGACTTTGGAATTGATCTCCTTCCATATACCCAGCCTATTTCTATTCCTCCTTACAAAATGGCTCCAGCTAAGCTTAAGGAATTGAAAGAGCAATTGGAAGACCTTCTAGATAAGGGCTTTATCAGACATAGTATTTCCCCATGGGGAGCACCAATGTTGTTCGTGAAAAAAAAAGATGGCTCTGTTAGGATGTACATTGACTATAAGCAGTTGAATAAGGTCACAATCTAGAATAGGTATCCTATCTGTAGCGACCCTAAAAATAGATAGGTGAAACTAGAGCCTAACGTATGAATTTTTAAAGTTTAAGCATAAATTGGAAGTAGTCACTTTTGGAAAAAAAAAGTTCAGAATCTGGAAATTTGGCCAAGTGTGGAAATCAGTGAGTTTTTGGCCAACTTTGAG